>JASDQU010026050.1:22160-32453 GCA_032191745.1 Picea mariana | reverse complement strand
AGTCTTAGCGAAGTATTAAAAATTGGCCAAATAAATGTCTAACCATGAGGAACATTAGGATTACCTTATTAAAAGTAGGTTGAATGACAAGGTATTTTGAATGGCCTTGATTGTACACACATTGAATTGAGAATGTTAGAATATTTAGACACTTAGGAGTTAGTTAAGATCTACTAGGTCTAATGTGTCGTTAGGTAAAATGTTTTTCTTTAGTGTGCATTAGTATGCATTTGTAGTTAGGAAATCCGATGGTCACGATATGTTCTCAACATAGAGTGATCCGACAATTCATATTCTCCTCGATCTTAACAACTACATTGATATGTGGCTTAACACCCGATAGGTCCATGATCTCTATTTATAGATCACGAAGGGTCATTTTCCGGTGATCGATTATGAGAAAATATCTTGTAAAATATCTCTGTAATCTTTTTCTTTTGCATTAATAAATTGCTCCAAGTGGTCGTGTTGGCTGTGGTTGTGGATGTTTCCCCGTAGGGGTTTTATCACGTCAAAGTATCGGTGTGTTGATCTTTGATCAGGTTGTGTGAGTGGTTATTGAAGGTGTTCTTCCTTTGTTGGAATACATGTGTTGTTGAACATGGTATCAGAGCTTGTTTGAAGACACGCTCCCATTGTAGATCGAGATCGTGAAGTCGAGTTTCCTCATCTCCAGTTTTTGTCATTTTTGTACATTTCTGGGCTGAGAGGACCGTTCCATTGCATCCTAAGCACTCATTTCAGTCAGGAACGCTTTTCGTTTCACTTGAAAAGGTTTGACCATTTCAGTCAGATCCAGAGGTATAAAGCCCGAATATGCCCTTTTCAAAATTTTACAGAGTATTATTTTGGTTTCTATTTTTTTCTTTCGGGTTGCTACTCTTTCTGATCTACACATGCTCTTTGCACCACACCCTGTGCGATCTCGACAAATCAGAAACAGATCGAAAAATGCACATTTTCTGGGTAAGCTAATCGAGATTTAACCCTTGTCATTGAGAAACAATTTTTTTTTCTTGTGTGAAAAAAGTTTTTTATGAGCACGCTCTCCAAGACCGTTTTCAACAACAACAACTACACACCCCCAATACTCTTTCTAAACAATACTATATGTTTTGGTAGCTCACTTGGTTAAAAGTTGCCTTATTAAGTAAGAGGTCTTGAGTCAAGTCTTTTTTTTTGTAACTTTTTTTGAAAAGTTCATGCATCCATTGTAAAGTGTATTTCACTTCAAGTATAAAAGTGAATCCCTACAATTAGCTTTAATATTTTATTTTAAAGTTATTTTTTTGCATGCAACTGTCTTTTATAAAGTAACTTCATTGTAAAAGTGATCCCCGCTTCTTTTTATAACAATGGGTTACTTCACAAAACAACTTATTTCATGTAAAATTGAGGTTATTTGGAGGGGGTATCACCACGTGGACCAATTTATACTTGCCACATGACTCTTTGGTTATCGTTTATGTTTTTTTTAAAAGGGCATAACTTTCACATTCAAAGTTTGTTTTCAGTGCCATTTTTTTTTTAAATAACCTATTTTTTCGAGATCTTTCCATCAAGATCATCAGTTTTAGTTTTTAAATCCATATTATGTACATATTTAATATGTATTCTTCCAATGATCTTTTCCTTATCAACACCAACTACTTCCAATGAAAATTCCATATGGAGGATTTATTAAGAAGTAAAGGCCCGTACCAGATTACCTTGGGAAAGGAAAAATAATTCATTGATGATGAAAATAAAGTCAAATGGGCTAATAGGAATGGCGAAGCACGTGGATTGATCATAATGTTCATCTCTCTTGATTTAAGGTTCCACCTTCGAGAAATTGATGACCTCGATGAAGCTTGGGAAAAGCTTGAATCTGTGTTTGGTAAACACAATATTATTCAAGCACATCAGTTAGAAAATCAAATGTTGAATTTAAGTCCAAATGATTTTTCTTGCATTGAAGATTATCTATCTAAGTTTAAAACACTTAGAATTTTGTGTGAAGAGTGTAACATAAAGATGAAGGAAGAGCGTTGCATCTATATTATTCTTTCTAAGCTAGGTAGAGTGCATATTCTGTGTTTGTATCTACCTTTTATGCCATGAGAGAGGCTCTATGGAAAGCTTATAAAAAACCCACTCTTGAGTCCTTTTGTGATGCTTTGATTAGAGAGCAAGATAAGCTTGTACAACTTGGAGTGATCAACACTGCAGGTACCTCCAACAAAGCCTTAGTAGCCTAGCAGAAACATAAACCCAATAATCCCAAGAAGCAACATCCTCACCACAACAACAAGCAAAACAAGGGTCCCAAACCCACTTAGATAACTTCAACTCCTAATGGTGACAAATGAGCACAATCTAAAAATAAGAAGACTGACAGACATTGCAACTTTTGTGGGAAAGATGGTCATGATGAGCCCAAATGTTTCAAGAAGATGACAACTTTAGAAGCATTGATGAAGAAACACAACATCAATATTGATTCTACTACTTCTTCTTCTTCTCATGGACATGCACCTTTTTTCTTCTGGTTTCTCCTTCAATGCAACTTCTACTTCTTCTTCTGATGAGTGGCTTATTGACTCTGTAGCATCTTATCATATGGCTAAGGAGAAAGCCATGTTTTCTACTCTAAATGAATGCAACACCAAGAAAATATTTGTTGGTGATGATAAATCTTTTAGTGTTGTAGGATCTGGAACAATTCAGGCAGATAATGGTCATTTCAGTGATGTATTGTGTGTTCCAAGTCTTTCCTGTAACCTTCTATCAATATATCAAATCACTTATTCAGGTGAAGGTAAAACCGTAGAGTTTTCACCTCACCCAGTTGTAATCAAGGATCTTAAAGATCCTCAACATGTTCTTGCAACTAGCATCGTTGATGATATTACCAGGTTGTACAAGTTTGACAACTTTGGGTCATCATCTTTTCCATCATATTTTGTTGCTCATAATGATGACTTGAGCAAATTTTGACATGAGGGGCTTGGTCATCTAAACTATCACTCATTGCAAAAACTATGTAATCAATAGATGGTGGCTGGTCTTCCTCTTGTTTCATGCAGAGATGGTGTTTATGTCGGTTGTGTTCTCGGCAAACATCATCGGGACAATTGAAAAACGTGCCTCTTGGAATGCCTCAAGCCCTTTGCAACTTGTTCACAGTGACTTGTGTGGTCCACTTTCTTCTCCTTTTTTGGGTGCAATTATTTCTTAACTTTCAATGATGAATTTTCCAGACGTAATTGGGTTTACTTGTTAAAACTTAAGAGCAAAGTTTTTGAGAAGTTTCTGGCCTACAAGGCCCTTGTAGAAAAACAATCTGGACATCCAATTCAAAGGTTAAGAACAAATAATGGAGGCGAATATGTGAACAATAATTTTACAAGTCACTGCACTACACAGAGCATCCAAATATCTTCTTCTTCTCATGGACATGTACTTTCTGCTTTTGGTTTCTCCTTGAGTGCAACTTCTACTTCTTCTTCTGATGAGTGGCTTATTGACTCTGGAGCATCTTATCACTTAGCTAAGGAGAAAGCCATATTTTCCACTCTAAATGAATGTAACACCAAGAAAATATTTGTTGGTGATGATAGATCTCTTAGTGTTGTAAGATCTAGAACAATTCAGGTACATAATGGTGATTTCAATGATGTGTAACACCCTGTTTCCCCCCAGCTTGTAAATATAACTGGACTAGCCAAGAACTATGGCAAACTCACAAATGTGAATATGTGATGTAAATGGACTTTGAGGAAGAGGTCAATGAATGTGAATAATATTTTGAATTTATTGCAGGACTGTTGAGAGGGGATGTGCAGAAAAAGAGACCATGATGGCGGTGGAGGGCACCTGGAAAGGTGGCGTTAACTTCCACCGAGAATTAATACCGTATTTGGACTCTAATGGCCCGGAGAACCAAAAGCGGCTCGCTGGCCCTGAATTTAATGCCTTGCAGGCTGGCAGGTTGATGGCTTAATAAGGGATGGGGAGGTGAACCGCCTATCCGTAGAGCCTCCAGGACTGATCAACGCGAGGGTAATCATGCCACACGCAACCTCGCAAGAGGATAAGGCGTGGGGAAGAAGTGATTGGGGAGGGGGGGCAGACGCGAGGGGAACTCTGGCATTATGCAGAGTGAGTGATAGCAGAGAGGAAGGATTGNGGAAACGAGCAACCCTCTCAGCAGTTGCACTCACTTCTGGTGTTATTTCTGATAAGTGTTTTACATATTGCATCTTGAAATTCATATACTGACATATATGCTCATAGAACTGTGAAATTGTGAATGATTACAGTATTAGAATGTCTGTGCAGAGTTTGATAAGAAATAATAGATATATGCTTATAACAGAAAGACCACGCATGGCTTATGTTGATAAATGAATTTAATTATGCATGAGTTGAACCAAGTCAGACTTCTAGTCCGTCCTCGGGAATTTGCTTCCCCTTGTCTGTCACCCAGAATTCCTCGAAATAGATATCTTCACAGAGACGTTCCCTCCTTGGAAAGGTTCACCAAGAACCCGGAAAAAGGACTTGAACGCGCAAGTCTTAACAACCCTGTATGAGGAGGAATGACCCTCTTAAAATCTTGAAGTAGCAGCGTAGGGATAAGCATCAATCGATGGACGAGATCCCATCGGAATATTCCTGGGACATTCACCACCGTTAGACTGATGAAAGAGACAAGGGAATTACATACCTTGCCCCTTTTCCCTTTATCTTCATGAATAGCGAGGAAATCGGGATTGTAGACCCCCAAGGTCCATGAGAACGTTTGGACCGTTGATTTTTCCACATCCACGAAGTAGTGGAAGAAGGCGCAAGGTGGGACAGATCTGAGCCTTCAGGTCGGTTGGAGAAGGAGACCTGGACCGTTGGTTTCTACGTCCGGGGTGCACCAGAGTAAGCATATAGAAGGGGCCGTTGGATCTCATTCAGAAATCCCGTCAGCCGTTGGATCGAGTTAAGATGCTCGGAGTTTAATCTCTGGAGTGTGCAGGAAGAATGGATCTAGATCGTTAGAACTTGGTCCAATTACCCGTCAGATGTCAGATCAGACAGGAGGTGCACGGGGTTTAACCCTTCTCACGCCAGGCAGAAGTCTCGACCGTCATCGGGATATCGGCACTCGAGAAATCGAAGTTCTCGAGGTCGTGAAAGTCGGGACATTTTAAGTCTCAAAATCCCGAGAGTTAATCATGACCATCCATCAGAGGAGGACGCGTGGAAGTAATCGGAGCCATCGGGGAAAGTCCCGACAGGAAGTCGTCTATCGACATTTTGGTCATCAGGATATCAGGAATCCTGATAGCAAGAGGTTTGGGCATTTCGAAATCGTGAAGTCCGGAACCCTGACAAGGGGAAAAGTGCCATTGTGGGCCAGCTGTCAGCATAGCGGAGAATGGGGATTTGAGGAATCGACATTCCCGTGGGCAAATGCTTTTCAGCATTTGAAACCTCGAAGCCCCGATAAGGAGTACGACTGCGGTTATATAGGGGAGGTCGTGTGGACCAAAAGCCTAGCCAGGAGAGCTAGTGCATAAAGAGCACGTCAGGATTCGAGGGATCGTGAATCCTGAGGACAAGTGTATTTTGACATTGAAAAGTCCAAAAACCCGATGAGAAGGATAAGGCTGCAGTCTTATGAATTAGCGGTCACGTGGACCAGAGCATAGCCAGGAGGGCTAACATGTAAGGGACCATATCGGTGAATTGGCTCATCGGGAATCGTTGAATCGGAATTCCTATTGACAAGAGTTCGGGATTTCCCATGGAGGAAACCCCGGAGTAGATTTGAGCCGTTCGATTGACAGAGGCCACGTGTCGAGAGATTAACCGCACCGCGAAACCGGGGATCAAGGATTCGGGGGTGCCGTGATCGAGAGTTTGGATTATCGTGATGATAAACCCCGATGAACGGACGAGATTCTTCCGGAGGATCTCAAGATCTGTAATGACCGTTAGATGTAGCAATGAGACGTCAACTTAAGCCAGGACATGAATATGCTTTAGGATAAGCGGCAAGCAGATCTGGACGGCCAGAGTCCACCCGTCCAGATCTACGGTTGAGGTTCCATTCCGGAGCCCCCTTACTATTCTACCTTTAGCGGTAGGGTGGGGGGGTCCGGAATTGGATGCGCAACTCTCGAACGGTCGAGGTTAACTCATTGCGATCAACGATGCTCAAGTGGATTCCGGACCCCCCTTGCCATTCTGCCTTTAAGGGGGGGGGTCCGGAATAGTGTGGCGTGTGAAGTGGGGCCCCTCCTGTCATGTCGACCACCGTGTCGCGTTTCCCTCTCTGCCACCTGTATTCCACCTAACTGCGCAACGGGGCCATTTCCCACTAGCGATTCTCTACCCCTGTTGAGGTTTGTTCCTATTGGCCATTTGTTGACCCTGTAGGGATTCGTCCCCATTGGTCGCTCGCTATCCCTGTCGGGGTTCGACGGTTGCAGAGTCGAACGTTTAGACGTTACTGTAGTGCCGAGGAACGAATTACAAATAGGCTCTGCGTTCAAATTGAACTGTGAACATGACCCACGATCACATGGGAACGAAGAAGGAGAGAGAAAGAGCCAGCTTATGCGGGGCCTCCATGGTTAATTAGGGGTTCGAGCGCAGTAGAAGACTAGAAAAATCCGATTTAGGTAGTGGGTATGTTACAAAGTGGTATCAGAGCATGGTTACAACACTCGGCCTGATTGGGCTCATGCACGAGTCATGCATAAACTTCGTTCGAAGCACTCCTACGAGGAGTAACCCTCTAACTTGACTCTCCTNGAAGTGGGGCCCCTCCTGTCATGTTGACCACCGTGTCACGTTTCCCTCTCTGCCACCTATATTCCACCTAACTGCGCAACGGGGCCGTTTCCCACTGGCGGTTCTCTACCCCTGTTGAGGTTTATTCCTATTGGCCATTTGCTGACCCTGTAGGGATTTGTCCCCATTGGTCACTCGCTATCCCTGTCGGGGTTCGACGGTTGCAGAGTCGAACGTTTAGACGTTACTGTAGCGTCGAGGCGTGAATTACAAATAGGATCTGCGTTCAAATTGAACCGTGAACATGACCCACGATCACATGGGAACAGAGAAGGAGAGAGAAAGAGCCAGCTTACGCGGGGCCTCCATGGTTAATTAGGGGTTCGAGTGCAACAGAAGACTAGAAAAATCCGATTTAGGTAGTGGGTATGTTACATGATGTATTATGTGTTCCAAGTCTTTCCTATAACCTTCTATTAATATATTAACTCACTCATTTAGGTCAAGATAAAACTGTAGATTTTTCTCCTCACCAAGTTGTAATCAATGATCTAAAATATCCTCGGCATGTTCTTGCAACTGGAATTGTTGACGATATTACCAGGTTGTACAAGTTTGAAAACTTTGGGTCATCATCTTTTCCATTAGTTTTTGTTTCTCATAGCGACGACTTGAACAAACTTTGGCATGGATGTTTTGGTCATCTAAACTATCATTGATTGTACCAAGTATGTAATTAACATATGGTGACTGGTCTTCCCCTTGTTTCATGTAGAGATGGCGTTTGTGTTCTTAGAAAACATCATCGAGATAGTTTTGACAAATGTGCCTCTTGGCACGTCTCGAGCCCTTTCCAACTTGTTCACAATGACTTGTGTGGTCCACTTTCTTCTCCTTCTTTTTTTGGGTGCAAGTATTTCTTAACTTTCATTGATGACTTTTCCATACGTACTTGAGTTTATTTCTTCAAACTTAAGACTGAAGTTTTTGACAAGTTTATGGTCTACAAGGCCCTTGTAGAAAATCAATCTGGACATCAAATTCAAAGGTTAAGAACAGATAATGGAGACAAATATGTGAACAATAATTTTACAAGTTACTGCACTACACAGGGCATCCAAATGCAACACACTGTTCCATATACACCACAACAAAATGGCGTTGTTGAGAGAAAGAATCACACATTAAAAGAAATGACTGATTGTATGATCCAATCTAAGGGATTACGTATAAAGTGTTGGGTGGAAACCATCAACTGTGCAAATTACATAGTAAATCACACTTTCACAAAGGCTCTTAAAAATATAACACTGGAAGAAGCATTGACTAAAATTAAACATAATGTAAGTCACTTCCGTGTATTTGGCAGTATAACACAGGCTCACATTCCTGATGAGAAAAGGAAAGCATTGCAGCCTAAAAGTGAGAAGTGCATATTTGTTGGTTATTCTGAAGATGTCAAAGGTTACAGACTTCTTCAACCACATTGTAATGAAATTATTATTAGAAGAGATGTTAAATTTGATGAAAATCTCTTGGCTTGTGAGCCTAATTCGACGATTGTGCCTTCTTTGGCCCGCAAGCCATATTTGATGTTTGTGCCTTATTTTGTTCCTATTTTGGTTTCTTCTTCAGATGATGACAGTGAGGATGAAAATCCACCTCCGTTTTCTCATCTTCCTCTAGATGAGCCCATTGAACTTGAACCAACACCAGTACCACTGCCTCCTAGATAGGTCCGTTCAACCCGAGAAGTAGCTGGTGATATTATCGATGATCCTTCAGATCAGCGTCAGACACATTCATAGTTCCAACGAGCCTCTTCTCTTTTATCTCAAGTTTTAGAGACTCATGATCCTGAGACATTTGCAAAAGCTTCAGGTCATCCAAATTGGGATACAACAACGAATGAAGAGTATTGTTCTTTAATGGAAAACGATACCTGGGATCTTATACCTCTTCCGAAAGTAAGAAAACTTGTCAGATGTAAATGGGTCTACAGAACTAAGTATGCATCATATGGAAGTGTTGAAAGATACAAGGCTCAGTTAGTTGCCAAAGGATTTTCCCAAGTTGAAGGAATTGACTATAATGAAACCTTTGCCCCTATAGCCAAAATGAATTCCATTCACCTTGTTCTTTCCCTTGCCGCCTCACATAAATGGGAGGTCCATCAGATGGATGTTAAATCCACCTTCTTGCATGGGGATTTGCAAGAAGAAATCTACATGGAAAAACCTCCTGGCTATGTCCATAATGACTCTAGCCTTGTTTGTCGCCTTAAGATATCTCTTTATGGTCTTAAGCAAGTTCCCCGAGCTTGGTATGCCAAAATGGACAACTTTATTATTGACACTGCATTTTCTAGATGCCATTCTGATCCTAATGTCTATTCCAAGAAAGTAGGAAGCCATCTCATAATCCTTGTTCTTTATGTTTATGACCTTATCCTTATTGGTAGTGACTCAAAACTTTTAAACCATGTGAAAACCAACCTTAAGAAGAAATTTGAAATGACAAACTTAGGATTTTTGCACTATTTCCTTGGCCTCCAAGTTTTGCAAACCCATGAAGGAATTTTTATTTCCCAGTCTAAGTATGCTTGTGACCTTCTTCGTCGCTTCCACATGGAAGATTGTAAACCAACCCCTTCTCCCTTTCAACTTGGAGTCAAGCTTGTTGCCACTTGTACTTCTCCCAAAGTTGATGCCATTTTGTACCGTCAGTTAGTTGGTAGCCTCTTATACTTGACTCATACCTGTCCTGATCTTTCCTTTGCTATTGGTCTTGTTTCCCAATATATGCAAACACCCCATGAAAGCCATTGGAAAGCAGCTAAAAGAATACTTTGGCATGTATGGGGTACAATTCAATTCGAGATACATTACAGTTCAAGGGGGCTCCTTTATTGGTTGGTTTCACTGATCTAGATTAGGCTAGCGACCCTGATGATTGTAAGTCTACTGTAGTTTATGTTTTTAGCCTTAGTTTAAGACCCGTCACTTGGGCCTGTAAGAAACACCATGATATTGTACTTTCTTCAGTAGAAGCAGAGTATCGAGCAATGATAAATGCAATTCAGGAAGCCTTGTGGCTTCAACAGATCCTTTCAGAGTTTGGATTCCAACAACGACATCTGACCAGCCTTTGGTGTGAAAATCAGAGTTCCATGAAGCTTGCCAAAGACCCAGTTCAACATCAGCACATCAAACATATCAAACTACACATTCACTTCATTATAAAACTCATTCATGATTGAGTTATTGAAGTGCTCTTTTTCCTTGCAGAAGATCAAGTTGCAAACACTTTCACAAAGTCTCTTACAGAAGCAAAGTTTTCCAAACTTCGATCTATGTTAGGAGTTCATGAAGTTTTCATTAAGGGGGGATAGGCTCTAATGCCTCCTTCCTTATCCTATTGTGTCACTTTTGTAAATCCTTCAATCCTATCCCAAGTTGTTCTTAAGGGGGGATGTTAGGATATTTAGACACTTAGGAGTTAGTTAAGATCTACTTGGTC
>JASDQU010026050.1:0-15802 GCA_032191745.1 Picea mariana | reverse complement strand
AAGAGATGCACGAGGGTTAAGCCCTCGTGAATAGGAGGTTGAAAGTCCCAATGAGAGGTTTGGCCATCGGGATATCGGCACTCGTGAAGTCAGGAATCATGATGACATGAGTTCGGGGATTTTCATAGTGAAAATCTCGAAACCAATTTGAGCCGTCCATCATAGGAGGACACGCCGGCAAGATCGGCAGCTCGTCGGCATTTCGAGGATCGAAGGGAGAATTTGTCGGAGTATTTCGGCAACGGAAACTCTGAAATCACGAGAAGCAATTAGGACTATCCATCCTAGGAGGATGCGTGGCGACAATCAGAGTATGCGGGAAAAGTTCCAAAAGGAAAGTCATCCATCTGGAAAACAGGAATTCCGTGGACAAGAAGTCCATACACTTTGAAATTGCGAAGTCCGAAATCCCGACAAAGTGAAAAGCGTCCATTGTAGGGCCAGCTGTCATTATATCGGTATATCGAGATTCGGCGGATCGCGAATTCTGAGGATGAGTACATTTCGGCAGTGGAAAGTTCGAAAACCCGACAGGAGATAAGGCTGTGGTCTTGTGAGATAGTGGTCACGTGGGCCAGGAGTTTGGCCAGGAGGGCTAACATGTAAGGGACCATATCGGTGAATTGGCTCATCGAGAATCATGGAATCGAGATTCCTGTTGACAAGACTTCGGGATTTCCATGGTGGAAACCCCAGAGTAGATATGAGTCATCCGATTGATGGAGGCTACATGCCGAGAGATTAACTACATCAGGAAATTGGGGATCGAGGATTTGGGAGTCCTGTGATCGAGAGTCTGGATTCTTGTGATGATAAACCCCAATGAACGGACGAGATTCTTTCGGAGGATCTCAGGGTCTGTAATAACCGTTAGATGTAGAGATGAGATGTCAACTTAAGCCAGGACATGAATATGCTTTAGGATAAGCGGCAAGTAGATCTGGACTGTCAGAGTCCACCCATCCNCATATCGACTACCATGTCGAGTTTCCCTTTCTGCCACATGTATCCCACTTAACTGCGCGAAGGGGCCTATTCTCATTGGCGGTTCTCTACCCCTATTGGGATTTGTACCTATTGGCCATTTGCTAACCCTGTAGGGATTTTCCCCCATTAGCTGGTCGCTAGCCCTGTCGGGGTTCGACGGTGGCAGAGTCGAACTATTAGACATTACTGTAGCACCGAGGTGCGAAATACAAATAGGCACCGCGTTCAAATTGAACAGTGATCATGACCCGTGATCACATGGGAATGGAGAAGGAGAGAGAAAGAGCTAGCTTACGCTGGGCCTCCATGGATATTTAGGGGTTCTGGTCTGGCAGAAGACCAGAAAAATTTGATTTAGGTAGTGGGTATGTGACAGTTTTCGAGTTGCACTTGCACCGGTAAGTTGCTCTAGTGTTGGTTGGTGTAACTGTTCTTCCAACTAGTTAGTCGTTTGCTTGATTTTCCTTTTGGAACTTTTAGTATGTGCTCTGTGCTCCCTAGTTTTCCATAGTGAGTTAGTCAGTTGTGGCTTTGGGTCTCTGACTTAGGGTGGTAGACTACCCACTCCACCGGTCATGAGGACTTTTTTGTCTTCTGCTTAGAAACATGGAGCTGCCTCTTTATAGGCATTGTTTTGATACCACTGGTTTTACAAAGTCATTGCATGAGACATTTACAGACTTGAACAATCCCGCAAAGGGAGAAACTGTGCATAAGATCTTCATGGCTAAAGTTCCTGATGATACCAAACAAGGAGCCCCTTCACAAGGGGATTCTTTTTCTTTTCCCTTCTTCGGAAATGTTGGTGTCCCTTTGATGGCCACTTTGTACCTTCCTGGGTTGAATGTGGGACTACCGGTTTGGTTGGGTAACATTCCAAATGTCACAAATGCTCTTGACGCTTCTCAGTTAAGAACCTTAAGTCAGGGGCACCCTGTTGATGTTTCTTCATCAACAAAGTCTTCTCCTCCTCCTTCTCTCGCCTCTGGTGAAAGTACAGTTACTAGTAATCGAAAGTCTAAATGAAATAGAAAGAGGAAGAATAGGAAGAAGAAATCACCAACCTCTGTGAGTCATGTTGGAGATAGGTTGACAACCTCTGCAAGTCACGTTGAAGACCAACACCCAACCTCTGCAAGTTATGTTGGGGGCACACACTCACTCTCTGCAAGTCATGCTGGGGGAAAAAGTCTAGTCACTGCTAGTCATACTGGTAATAGGTCTATAGCCTCTGCAAGTCATGTTATCGACCCATCACTAACCTCTACAAGTCATGTTGGAGATGTACAACCAACCACTGCTATTCATGCTGAGGGCATTAATTCTATTGAGAAACCTAGACGGATAGGACGTAAGCCTAAGTTCCCTTGTAAGATTTGCAAGGGAGATCACCTTACTCTTTTGTGCTCTAGCATTCCAGAGGTACAAAGATTGTGGTCCCTGTCTGCAAGCTCTTCTAATTCTGAGTCTTTTGAGGTTTCCTCTCCATCTATTCAACCATTGGTTGAGAAAGTGGTCATGCTGATGCAATCATCGACTGATCCTAGTCCTCTTTTGAGGGGTGAGGTGCTTTTAGATCTTGTAGTCTCTCAGCCTATTCAACCAGTGATTGAGAAAGTGATTGTGTCGATGCAGTCATCGGCTAATCCCACTCCTCTTTTGAGGGGTGAGGTGCCTTTAGACCATGTAGTCTCTCAGCCTATGCAGCCATTGGTTGAGAAAGTTGTCACGTCGATGCAATCATTGACTGATCCCACTCCTCTTTTGAGGGGTGAGGTGCCTTTAGACCATGTAGTCTCTTAGCCTATTCAACCATTGGTTGAGAAAGTGGTCACACCGATGTAGTCATCGGCTGATCCCACTCCTCTTTTGAGGGGTGAGGTACCTTTAGACCATGTAGTCCCACAGCCTATTTAGCCATTGGTTGCAAAAGTGGTCATGTCGATGCATTCATCGGATGATCCCACTCTCCTTTTGGGGAGTGACGTGTCTACCGACTATGTTTTTAGCATTTTTGGTTCAATACTTTCAGAACAAGGGGGCATTCCGCTCGTTCCGAGCACACCCCCTCCAAGCCCTAGGATGGTTTCCTTTCATTGGAATGACCTTGTTGAGCCTCGTCTTCCTTCTGCCATGCCTTTTACATTAAGGGTTGAAGTTAATTCAACAAACATGTATCGATGTATTATGGATGAGGGAGCCTTTGCATGTATTTTATCCTCCTCGGTTTGGAAAGTCTTGGGATCTCCCAAGCTTGTGTTTTCTTCACATGAGTTGTTGGCTTTTGACAGACATCTTAGTGAATATTTGGGGATTCTTCCTCAGTTTCCTATCTCATTAGGTGGAAAGACTGTCCTTGTTGATGTTATAGTGGTGCAAGGCCCGTTAGATTTCAATATGCTCGAGTCTGATTATGTATATGCTATGAATGTTGTAGTGTCTACGCTCTTCCGAGTGATGAATTTCCCTCACAATGGAAGCATTTTCACTATCGACCAGCTGGCATATGATAATCACCATCCTAATTCAATATTATTTTAGACTACCCCTTTATATATTCCTAGCGTTCATGTAGACTCTACCCTGCCATAGGTTAATTATGTGGCATCTTATCCTCGGTTTTCAATTGCTTCTAAGTAGGAACCTGTGCAATCATGTTTTCCTTATCGAGACTTGGAATCAGCAATTGATCCATTGGTCTATCCAATGGGGGAATGGGAGCCCTTGATTCCCCCTCTTGGTCCAAGTAGGCTTGAGTATCCTTCTGAGTCTGATCTCGTTGTTTGTAGATCCTTAAGCCCTCATGCTCGTGACTCTTCACTGATAGACTCTGTCAGTCCTGGCCATAATCTCCATCATCATATGGAGTATGGTCAGTTTACTTCACCTGGAGTATCCTTGAATCCATGACTACAGTTTCTATACCGCAGGAGGACTTACACCGTGGTTTGTGTTTTCTTCCCTTTTGGGAGACTTTCCAAGTTGACTATCGAAGAGACTCTTGGTTTGAACCTAGCAGCGGGCTCTACCTGAACCAGTTGCATACATGAGTCATAGCCCCCACGGGTCTTCTTTAAGCCCTTTTTAGACTCCCTAAAGATGAAAAGATTGTCAAGTGACCTTGTTTCTTCACACTCGTTAAATTGGTCCAGAAGAACATTCCTTACAAAGGTCTTCTTTTAAGCCCTTTTCAGACCCTCTAAACATGAAAAGATTACTGAGAAATCTTGTGGCCTTTCACACTCGTTAAACTGAAATTTGAAGTCACGTCTATCCAACGATAGTTTACCCCTTTTTCGGTCCGGACGATCAACTGTATGAACAAAGGTATACTCTAGAGGCCTCGAATCCCTAGAAGAGTACCCTCGGGTATAATTTTACCCCTTTTTCGGGCCTGAGGGACTAAATTTACGAAAAAGGAACCCCCATGGAGTCCATTGTTAAGCTCTTTTCAGACTCTCTAAAATTGAAAAGATTGTCGAGTGACCTTATTCTTTCACACTCGTTAAAATGGTCCAGAAGAACATTCCTGATGGAGTCCATAGTTAAGATTTTTTCAGAC
This sequence comes from Picea mariana, assembly GCA_032191745.1. Taxonomy (NCBI): domain Eukaryota; kingdom Viridiplantae; phylum Streptophyta; class Pinopsida; order Pinales; family Pinaceae; genus Picea; species Picea mariana. Next base: position 11,253 of record JASDQU010026050.1, on the reverse strand, counting down.
TCCTTAAAAATGAAAAAAATGTCGAGTGATCTTGTCTTTATCACACTCGTTAAAATGGTTTTGAATAGATGTCTTTTTGGTGCTAGTTTACCCCTTTTCGAACCGACTAGACAACCTTCGAAAAAGGTACCCTAGTGGAGTCTCCTTTTACGTTTTTTAGACTCTCTAAATATGAAAAAATGTCGAGCTTACCTTCTCTGGGCTCGTTAAACTCACATTGAAGGATGTTACCATTGTGTGTTTTATTAATCACATTTTCATACCCGTGTCTTTGGCCTAATGCCGACTCCATGTTTCTCTCAACTGAACCATCTAAATCATGCCTTATACGCAAACCCTGTAGCAATTTGCCTCTGCATCTTGACACCTTTGGCCCTTGGAGGATTTTTTCTGAGTGTCCTTACTTTGAACATCAGTCTTGTCCTTGTGCCTTGAACTTGTATGTTTGCAACACTCATTCCTCCTTTGTAACATAACATGCTTTTATTATTTTTCCAAAATTATTGAAAAAGACAAAAAAAACAAATATACCCCAAAAAGAGGAAGGGAAAAGTATTTTCTTTATTGGCAGCATAATAGTCTCCCTTGGATAAAGAACATCTGTCCATTTGTTCGTTAAACTCTAGGATTTAATACGACCTTAGGAAGATGTTCTTTCTACATAGAGTTGTGTCCTCCTCTGTTTGGTTATTCTCCCAAACATATGGAGATTTTACGTTGTCTCCTACCTCGTAAACTTATGTTAATGCCATGTTGCCTGAGTTCATCATTTTTCGTGCTATTGTCCAAGGGAATTTTTTACCAAGCCTGAGTCGGCCCCTCTGCAGTTTGTCTCTTTCCCTCATGCCCAACCATCCTGAACATCCCATCAAGTCTTTGTTCAAAATCAATGAAGCCTTCAGTCTGATCCTCAAGATTCTCTAGTCCATGACTGACGATCCGTCGAAGACCTATAAGTAGTGAAGTCGTACACTCATATTACACTCCTACCCGAGGACTAAAGATTTTGAAGTTGTTGCTCAAGCTCTGAAGACCTCATCTCCAACCATCAAGCCTTATCAGCTTCTAGAAGATGGATACTCTACATGTATATCTTTTTGATTTCAAGATGTAGCTATGTTGTGTATTGCTCGCGGCTACACTTTATATAGTTATATGACATGGATCTACAATGGATTTGATTGGTAGCCATGAGTTTATTTTATCCCGAGTATGGGTATGCTCGCCTCGGTGAGACAATTATTTTTTTGCAGACAACACCTCTCGATTTCTGGTCCCTGGGCTCACTTGTTCGACACATCGGTGAAGATTGTTAATGTATTTTGGCCATCAGATTCTCTTCTGACCTCACACATTAGGGGGCATCTATTATAACCCTAATTTTCACCATACATGTTTACCTAGTATCATGCCATCTCAAATTCCTTCTTTGCCAAAACACTGCTGAACAACTCTTCTTAAAAGCCCCTTTTATAAAGGCCCACATGCCCTGCTCCATTACTGCATGCATGTACACGCTAGCTGACCCAAGACAGCCTGCGTGTACCTACAAAAGCATGAAAAAAGGAAAGTTGTTGACAGAACACATAGCTTTGGATAAGTTAACTAAACCTTTCGGCCATGCATGGCCAAAAATTTGACCAAATACCTAGTTTATTCTAGCCTATAAAAGAAGGGTTAGGGGTCCCATTTGAAAGGAGGAGAATCATAGTAAAGAAACTATACCCGATTGAGCATTCCCTTTGTCCCAACCTTTAGCCATCCTTGTGCAAAGAGAAGTATAGAGAAAAGTAGTTGGAAGACAGTGGAAGAAGAGCCCAGGACCAGGATCGAGGAGCAGTAGCCAGCTTTATCATTATAAGGTATCATTGTGAAGTTAATAAAAGTATTGCTTTTCCTATCCCGCCATATGAGATTGTCACTATTGGAATATTGATTGTATGATTGATTAAATATCTAACCCATTAGTTCATATATCAAATGCATGTGGAGTTCTTTGTTTGTCTTTAGTGAATGCAGGTCAACATTGGGAGGAGATTTGCAGTCAAAGAACGACCAAGTGAAAAAAGGGATCGACATCAAACACAAAGAATAAGGTACGTCAACTTAATCTCTTTAGCCTTGTATTTACATATGAGTAATGGGGGTCTAGGCATGGGATGATGGTAAAAAGTAAGAATCTTTAGGTAATTTTTTCATGCATGATAAAACCCTTAGTGCTAGTCCGTAGGAGGGATTTCCCACCCACAACACCTTCCTCTACCTTCTTTCCCTTGGGAATCTATTTCCATGGATTTCCTTAGTGGTTTACCTATGACCTTTCAAAAAAATTATGTTATATGGGTTATTGTTTTTCGTTTCTCCAAAATGGCCCTTTTTATCCCTTGCAATAAGACCACTATCATTTCCCAAACCACAAAATTGTTCTTTCATAATGTTTGGCCACACTTTGGCCTTCCTACTAGCCTCATATTTGTTCGTGATGCTAGCTTTCTCAACACCTTCTAGAAAATATTATGGGATTTACTAGGTTGTCAACTAAAATATTCTACTTCCTTCCATCCCTAAACAGATGGCAAAACTGAGGTAGTTAACCATAGCCTTTTCCATGCTCTTTGCATTCAATTTTTCAAAATCAAACAGTGGGATACAACCCTCCATGCCATTCAACATAGTTATAATCATGTTGTACATATTTCTACTAGGATCTCTCCTTTTGAGGCCTACTTTGGATATCAACCTTTAGCCCCTTATGAATTTCCTCTCACCTTGCAGCCTTCTAGCATTCCACTCCAACAGAAAGAACAAGCATCTGACCTTTCATTTTACAGAATCTAGCATGCAAACCTTCCCAAGTCTCTGAAGCACTAAATACATCCCAACAATGCTACAAATACCGCCATGATGCTCATCATTCCCTTATGGTTTTTACTCCCAGTGATAAAGTTTGGTTTTACATGGAACACCAACGTCATCACAAACTGAAGCCTCTCTGCTATGGCCCTTATATTGTTCTCCAATGGATTATGGAAAATGCTTATTCCTTGACTTCCCACCCCAACTAGGAATTCATGATGTGGTGAATGTGAATAGTCTAAAACACTATTAACTCCCATTGCTAGAAGATAATGTCACCATCTCTCATCATATCGATTTAATTCTTGATTTACAACCTACCTTTCTACAAGACACCTTACTTAACACTTTCCATACCACCACATGTAATAAAAAACATACCTCTTACCTTGTTGGGTGCACAAGCCAAACTCCTGCTCAGGATAAATGGTTTTTGAAAGCTACCATGCACAAGAATTTTCCTCATTTATTGATGGAAGTGGGGACACTTTCGGTCTTAAACAGGGAGGAATTGGGAAAATCAATGGGAATCCACGTGAATCCCAAGGAAGTCACACTCCCTCAGCCAGCTGGATTCTTGGAAGGCTCACTCTCTCAACTTATTGGAGGACAAGAACAATTGGGCACAAGTCCCAAGGAAGTAGTTGATCGGATCTAAATAACTAGTTGTTAGAAGCTAGATGTAGCTTGACCCATTCAAGCCATCATGTAATAACAAACATATATACAATCCTGCCTCCAATTCTAAATAAAGAGATGGTCATTTTTCTCTCAGTTTGGTGTTATTATTGTTGTTTTCTATTCTACTTAATTTCATGAGTATTTCTATTGTAGATCAGGGCACTGGGTTCAAGAGGATCCCCAACAACTAATACAATTAATAGCTTCTCATTTGTCGATCAGTTGGTTGTCTAGAACCTGGAACCTTAACGCAATTAAAAACCTTTCCTCACTAGGCACTAGGACCTTAGTAAATCCATAGAACGCTCATTCACAAACATTGGATTTGTTTGCCCAACTGGCACCGGAGACACACAAACCTGACATGGCATGTCATTTGATGTGACACCTCATAGCTAGACTAGATGCCACAATGGTGTGGCATGAACATTGATGAGTGCCTAAATTGACATGTTTTCAGCACCCATCCAATGCCTTTTTCCTTACCATTTTTCCACTATTCACCCTCTCTTGATATCTTTCTCATCCAATTTGTCTTACATTTTACCTAGGTATGAATCTTATCCCATATGCCATTTTTATTCCATTTTTACATATTTCTTAAGGAAATTGTTACCTTCTTGCACTAACATTGCTATACATGAGCAATCATAATGGTTGCAGCTCCCTGTAGGAGTTGCAACTCCTCTACAAGTGGTGCAACTCTGAGCACAATACAACTGCTACAATTCCAAACACAACCATTGTTGCTACAACTCCAAAACAATTTTTGTTAACATATCAGTCAACATTATAGCTACCGGTCAGATATTGTTCCTCACATAGAAAGGTGAAGAAAGGTAAGTGCACAACCAAAAGAGAGAAGAGTTTGCCTACCAATTGTCGCCCAACTGATCCAAGTCAACATATGCCCACTCTTTTCTAAAAATTGGTTATATCGATGTAAAAGGATGAACAACCTGATTCTCATGGTTGTCCATCTATCTCATTTTATTTAGGCAATATATGTATTGTATAAAATCTCAAATTCCCCCGAGCTAAGGGATTATTCTGGCGATAATATTCGGTCGTATTGTAAAACTCAGCACTTTTGCAATACAATTTTCTTCTCCTCCTATTCGCGTGATGGTGTGATGAGTGTTCATGATATTTTGATTTCATAATCCAATGCCTTGTCTAAGGGGGAAGTCCCCCCTCTTTAATCAAGTACTACTTGTAAATTAAGAAAAGGATTATCGCTTCATTGTTGTTTATTTAATTTCATAGTTACTTTGTTTTTCCATATTGTTGCAATTCCAAATTTTATAAAAAAATAATTACAATTCAGGAACAATTAGTATTTTGTTCCTTTACGTTGTGTGATAATAGTTGTGAATCAGATGTTGATCATATTTCTACAAATTTATAACAGTTTGTGGATTGCAGGCGTTTATACAACTCTCATTGTTGCAACTCCGCTTGCAACTTTTACCTTTATTCTCTAACCGTTCGGGATTGATACTCTATCTCCTTTATGAGTTGTCACTCTCTTATGCATTGGATGATAATGTGATTTTAACACATCTCATTGTATGTACAATCACATAAATGTTACAAGAAGTCAAGGTCATCATCATTGTTGAAACAGATCTTAAAAATCTTTAATCCTTAAGGCCTAGATTTTTATTTTTTGTGTTTTTCGGGTTTCGGCTTTCTTAAAATAAGAATTTTGTCATTTCTAAATTCGCGGCGCCTTTTTATCATTTATTTTTGAATAAATACGGGAAAATTTTTACAAAATATAAGTTTTCCAACGCTCTTTGAAAAATTATTTAAAACGGACTGTAATTCAAAATTTGTGATTTTTTTAATTTAAACGTGAAAGAAATCGGGATTTGAGGTTTTCTGTAAACAAATGTTCGATGCTAATTGAATCACAAAACCCCGATCCCTGATTTCCCGATACGTTTAAGTCCTAATTAAAACATGAATTAATTAATTCTATTTTAAGAAGATTTAAGAGTTAAGATAATTATGTCGTGATTTCGGGATTCGCGGTTTTGTAAGAACACGTCTCTTGTCATCATATTTCACGAAATCCCGATTCACAATTCACGTTAAAACTAAACTAATTCTGTTTTGGCCTTAATCTTGATTACTTAATTAATTAAGATAAGTTAAGTCATGTTTAAAAGAAACAGGCCATCGTGATTTCGCGATTCCGTGAGAGCATGTCTCATGTCATCAGGATTCCCGAAATCCCGATTTCCGGAATTCCGATTAACGAAATCCTAGAAGGGTCGAATCTCGATTAATCAACATACTAAAAATGTTTAAATATTAAATAAAACATCGCTATTTCATGATTTTGCAATTTTGGCGATCGAGCTTTTTCAATGACATACCTTTCGACATCAAGATTGCCGAAACCCCGAAAAGTCATGTTTTCAGATTTAATCTATAATTAACACTAATAAATCTTCTTTCTAAAATAGGTTTAAAGGTAATCTTTCTGTAAGTGTTCATTAATGCTTCGTTTCCCGATTAAAAAAGTTTCTTGTTCTATTTGAAAAGCCGAGAGCGCCTAAGTATGGATATTAAATGCATATCTCCGAAAATATCTTCTACATTAAGAGATTTGAATTCGTGACAGTTGTACAAATCTCGTTTTTTTTAAAACATATTCTAAGTAAATGTTCGAATGTTTGTATTTACATTTTAAGATGAGCTTATTCATCCACTATCTGTGACAGGTTTTTAAGTCAAATACAGAGCCATGACACCTAAAAAGGCACCGAAGAAAAACGAAGACACACAGGAAGGTGATATTATCTCGGATACTACTCCACACGCCATACACTCCATCAAATCATGGGCTCAAATTTCTGAATTGCTGGAGGATGAGTTAAAGAATGCAAACCCTGATTCTAAAAATCATCTACGGGACGTTGCTGAGTCTGAACTTCATAAGGTTGTTGCGCGTCCGAGGCTGGTGGCATATACTGAGATGGTCGGTTGGGCTATAGATAAGGTAGATATCCCAAAAAAGAGCATTCAGAATGAGAAAGGACCTATCGTAGGCTCATTCAGGCCTGAGCACATTCAAGTAATGTATAAACTCTCGCCAAAACATAAACACACCTTTAATGCTCAATTTTTAGTTGAGTTTCAGAGAAAAGAATGTATTGAGGCAGACCAGACATACCCCGACATGATTAAAGGATGGGCGAGGTCTGAAGCAAAGTTTAGGGCTGATTCTCATGGGATTTATGCTACAGCTTCCTTAACAAATAAATGGTTTATGTAGCCATGATGTTATGCAGACTTTTTGGGAGAAAAGATCCCTGTCACTTTCATGCAGACTGGGTACCCTTCTTAGAGGAAGTTTAAGAAGGAAATAGTTTTAACTGGCATAAAATTTTATCGGATAACCTGACACAAGAAATTTTAAATTACAAAGCAGCCAAGTCAAAAGGACAACCAGTGTCTTTTTATATGTCTGCATATATTATGGATGCAATCTGTTTTATGACCCCATTTCCATTAATGAATTGGAGTTGGAGCATCTCATGTCCAGAACCCATTCATGAATACCACTCAGCCCTTTGGGAGGAAAAGATAAAGATGTTTTTTATGATGTTTGTCATTTTGTCATTATTCCTATGCACAAATTATTTTTTGGATGCAAACCCCCTCGCATTTCCGATGCAGTCATAGAAAGTCTTAAATCAGTTGCCGATTGGTTTATTGAGGAAATTTTTTCCTATATTAGGGTTTATGGTTGTTCTATTCCCCCTCATGCACTCCCAAAATTCTTACCAGATAGATTGGTATGCAGAGAAGTGGCTCATCATATAGCCAAGGGTGGTATTGGGTTGGAATTAAAAGCACTTTAGAAAAAAGCATGGCCATCTTTCCCTGTTTGTGTCGAGAAATTTCCTTTATCAAATTTAGGCCATTCTAAGGCAGAGGCCGAGTCTTTGGAAGAAGTGAAGCTAGTAAATATTGAACATAGAAAATATGATCCCTACCAAATAATAAGTAGGCATTACATACATTGTAATTTAAAGGCATATGAACATGAAGTCTCTGTTTATGATGATATTTTTAAAGATGTTAAGTCTTATGAAGAAGTGATGAACAGATTCTAGGCCTTGCCACTTGACTCACAGGCTGGGTTTGCATCTTTTCAAAGCCATAGGCGAAGCTGTCTGCCTAAGATTTGACAGGGTGAAATTTCGACCCCATTGCTAGAATAGGAAGAAACCCCTCCAGGGTTTGAAAATAATACTCAGGGTAAACCAAATGACAAAGGTAAGTTGAAGGATATTGAGATACCTTCCCAAGACACAGAGGGTTCTCAAACAAAAGAATTGGGAATGGATAAGGGAAAAGAGCTAGAAACAATTCCAGAAATCTTGAAGAATGTTTTAGAAAAAATAGGAGGAACAACTTCAACAGAACTTGGTAGTCCTATTACCTCTTTAACTCCATTACAGTCGAATTTCAGAACCCCCCCATGAAGAAATTTTATATGTTAGTGATCTAGAGCCGATTTCAAGAGATGAAATCCTCCCATCAGATTACTTTTTCAGCAAAAAGCGAAGAGCAGTCTTGAAACAAGAAATTCATCCTAGAGGAGAAGGAATGATTAAAAAGCATAGAGTTATCATAGATGGAAAGAAACTCAAAGATGGAGAGTTCGCTACAGAATTAGCAGGTACAATGGGTGCTATAGCATCAACTAATATGTATTATGTAGGAAATTTAACAACTATGCTGGAACAAAAGGACCAAACAATAATCTAGTTGCAAGACAAACTAAAGAAAAATGAAAGAAATATTAGTTGGGGAATATAGAAGGGTCTAGAACAAGCTATACTTAAAGATATACAAGAAATCCAAAAATTAAATAAAGACTTGGATGAGGCAAAACACTTAATATAGGTCACACAGGAATAGGTTCAAAAGCTGGGAAAAGAAAACAAAGAGTTGCAAGATAAGATTATTTCTATTACTAACCAGGTAATAGAGCTTGAAAGTTTTAGGACACGGGCATTAGAGATATATGTAAGAATAGAGGAGGAATAGCAGAAAGTGTTCTCAAATCTGGAAGTAATCCAGAATTATTTTCATGAATCAAATAAGTCTTTGGAGAATGTGTTCCAGAAAGAAAGGGAGGCGAAAGCAGCTGATCTAAAAATGAAGAAGACTTGAAAAACTTGAAAATTATCGCAAGTGAAATGTTATGTGTTTAAAGCAAATGGATCAATTTGCAACACATAGATTAAAGGATTACTTATAAAAATTACACATAGACAGCAGCATAATCATTGAACATAAACACATAAGCACAACAATCGATAAAGGAGTTCACCCCTCTTATGGGCTACATCTCCTGGTCCATCTTCCAATGGATCATTATTATTAATTGCTCAAAAAGTGCTCAAAAATATGTCTTACAATGCTCAAACTGACAAATTGACTGCTGCAATGGCTTCAGAGCGTTCCAAAACCCCTGTCTGGGCTCTTTCGACACCTCAATCGGTCGAAAAATGAAGAAGTTAGGCCTCCTGGAAGTCCCCCTCTTCAAGTTTGTTGTCTATGAATCTACAAAACACACCCTTCTTCATTGAACCTAGCTCACACGCATTATATGGCGTAAAAACCCAACACCGGGTGCAACCGCGCCAATGGTGCAAACCATAGAACGGTTAAGGGTGCACCAGCCCCTAACTGCCTAGGCACCTGGGCATATGGCTCATAGGACCGTATGCTTGGAAAAAAGGTGGTTAAGTCGTTGCAACGGGTGTAACCTCCCCGCGCTCCGGATTAGGGTCACATAGCAATATATATATAAAAACCCCGCGACCAGGGACTCCACCCATCGTCACCCTCGCGCACATTACACCACCGGTCATATGTTACATAACAAAAACCATGGGCTATATGTTTTAACCCCGCGCACAAACGGTTGGGCCAATGTATAAAGTACGGTCATATATAATACAAACGACCATGGGCTGGGGCTAAGCCCCGACCCGACCCCCTGCCCAATATACAAACTTGTAAATTTAAATATATAGGATTTGGTATACATAACAAGGCACAACGTATAACCCAACGGTCGGTCGGGGTTTGTTAAAACTATGCAGTGTGGGAGGTCTGGGGGTTGAGCCCCGTGGACACAAAATTTTTACATATAAACAATAACCCAATCAATGAGTGACACGTGGCGCCCACATATTGGGCCACGTGTCCTCATACCATTTTCCACCAAACGGACACGTGTCATCTCCTGATTCATCAACAGTCAACCAATCAACATCTGCCACGTCACCACTGTATGGTCGTACGATCTATACAGTCCTGCCACGTCAGACTGTACGGACTGGTACAGTCAACATCAAATTTTTTACCTGTTTGGCTTGACAAACAGATCGCGATATCTTCTCCATATGGAGTCCATTTGACAAAGTAAATATACCACTGGAATCAGGAAGACGAGATGGACGCAATGGCACTATTTTCGTCGCATTCTGAGCACTTTGAAATTTGAGAAAAATTTGATCCCCTAATCACACCTTCCCATTGGGAAGCTTTTGGACCTCCAAAAGACTATCTCAGTCTATGTGAAGATGAGGGTAAAGTTCCCTCACCCTTCCAACCTCAATCCACTTGGCCTTTCTTGGATTCATCCCTTTAAGACCAACTCGTAAATACTCTACATTTCCTCGCTTCGAAGTTTGCATCCTCCTGTCAAAGATGGTGTCTTCCTGCAGTTCTGTTAGATACTCTGGAGAAAAATCGTCTATGGAAGGAATCTGAACATGCTCTCCTTGATCATCAATCAATGGAGGCTCATACAACTTCAAATTCTCAACATTAACAACTGCATACATCTGCATATAAGGAGGAAAATCTAAACGAAAAGCATTGTTACCAATCTTGTCAACAATATTGAAGGGACCATATCGAATCGGTTTCAACTTTTTACCTTCTCCTTTAAGCCTCTCCTTGCTGATGTAAAGCCAAACTTCATCGCCAACTTCAAAACTGTGATCAACATGATGCTTGTCATGTCTCATCTTGTACTTGGCCTGACTCTTTTCCAACTGTTCTTGCACCACCTGATGTATCGACTGAATTTGTTCAATGAACTTCTCTGCCCTATCAATGTCATATTGACCATCGACAACAATATCTTTCCCAAAGATAAAATCTAAAGGAGACTTGGGAAAATAGCCAAAACATGCCTCAAATGGCGACGTTTGAGTCGAAGAGTGCTTAGCTCGATTGTACGCAAGCTGAACGTAGTGTAAATGTTCATCCCAAAGTTTAGGATGCTTGCTGTAATAAGCACGAAGAAGATGTACCACTGTACGATTCACCACCTCTGTCTGACCATCTGTCTACAGATGAAAATCTGTGCTCTTTTTAAGCTTGGTGTCCATGAGTGCCCATAAACTCGACCAAAAACTTCCAACAAATCGAGAATCCCGATCAGAAATAATGGACTTAGGCAATCCAAAATCCACCCAAACATTTTGAAAGAACAACTGTGTCGTTTGTTCTGTTGTTACCTGCTTAGTACAAGGCATCAAAATACACATCTTACTAAAACGATCAACCACAACATAAAGATAATAATGACCTCTTCTCGACATAGGTAAACCACCAACAAAATCCATGGAAATACTTTCCCAAGGTCGAGAAGGAACTGGAAGTGGAGTGTAC
>JASDQU010026049.1:12332-22478 GCA_032191745.1 Picea mariana | reverse complement strand
GAATTTATCCCTGAGTGCTCCCAAGACACTCTTAGGATGCTCTTGATAGATTAAAACAATATCCTTCAGTGTTTTTGTGTGAGGGTGAAATTGGCTTCATTTCTTTCTTCCAGGAACCAATACAATGTTCCAAAATCTTGTTTTAGGCATGGATAGTGTTCCTTGGTGGATTAAAATAATCATTCACTCCATTTTCTCTCATTCTATCTCATTTCACTCATCTTTGTAAAGGTTTTGAGTGGTATATTTTCTAGTTGTTGATGAGTAGATTTGTGAGATCTTGGAAGGAATATTGAATGCTTCCATTTGTGAGAGATTGGAAGGGATATTGGAGGTTTCTATAGTTATATTCAACTACAATTTGAGGGATGAAGAAGCAGTATCTAAATCCCACTCTTGCTTGTTTTTAATTTTTTTCCATGTGTTGTAAACTAGTATATTTACTATGTTGAATGCTTGAATTTCTCTTCTCCTACTCTTTCTCATTTCTCAATATCTATTATCATATTGCAAGAAACAATTTATTCTCAATATTCGACAAGAATTATGGGTATGCCAATGCATTATTTCCTTTTTCTTCCATTTTTTATTATGATGGTGGTTTTGGGACCTTGAAATATTGGTGATGATGAGAAAGAAATATTAGTAGGTAGAACATACCATGGAAACCAAGAGGTAATGGAAGGGGATGATGATAATTAAAATGATTGCAATGATGGATAGAAAAAAAAGATATATTAACACCCTTGTGGAAGTATGTGACAAATATTACGGGAGGGAAAGGGGGTGGAACCAAAATATTTATAAGCTCCCATTGTCATATAACATACACAAATTCATATACTAGTTGTTCTAGAAATTATATCTATGTGATTAAGCCATGGGATGAAGGTAAGAATATAGAATTCAAAACTTATGATCATGTTCTATTCAAACATATAAACAAATACAATAAGGAAGAGGAGGCCTCACAAAACAAATCCAAAAAATCAAGGGTTGAATCTAAGAGTTAAACCTCAAGCTTACAAAGAATGTCCAGTGGTTGATCCCCACTCCCCCATGCAAGTGGGTTCTTGCATTTGCATTCAAGACATAGAACAACATCAAATTTCCTTAACCAAGGTTGTAGGGATGATGTGAATGAAATGTTTTTCAGGTTTTTCTATGCATGTGGTGACAACTATTCAATGTTCTTATGTCACCCTATTGGGATGAAATCTCACAAGCCATCAATGGTTCCTGTAAAATACCCAGTCACCCACAGGCCAGGTACGCTACCTGCAAGCTCGCCCTTGGACTTCTTTCTCATGTTGATCTTCTTTATTTATTAAGGATGCATAAGATAACAGATTTAACGACATGTACAACAATATCCAGCAAGCATGTAAGATCTAAATATTATGTTAAACGATAATTAAATATACACAGCAGAAATACATTCATATACATGTAAATGAAAATTAAACTACATAGAAGAATACATTCATACACAAATAGTAATATCACGACAGAGAGAACTTATCTTTATGAAAAATGAAATCGACTGACTACAAACCAAGGATGTTCCACCCAATTGTAGACACTGTTGCTCTAAATCCCAACAGTAGTGTCACCCCCAAGCTAGGGCTATGAATTCACAAGGATGGTTCTAGAGTGTAATTGGGTTCCCAAACTAGTCAGCTCTCAAGATATCACAGGTTTCCTAACACCCACAACAATCCAAGTACCCAGCTCTCTTCTACCCAGCCTGTACCACCCGAGAGAATGAACCTCCACCCTTCTCTGCCATGTAGTCTCTCAAGTAGTCCTTCTCCTTCTTTCCAGGGCTTCCAACACAGTTGGTCTAGAATCTCAATGATGGAACTCTCATGACTCACAGTTGTGAGAAAAACAGGGCACAGGCCAATGCATTTTGGACATGCAGGCCCCAGGTCATGGCTAGATCACACCAGCGAACACTACAACCAACTATCCCGTGGATAATTTCTTCATCAGCTCCATTTCCTTTGCCTATCCAAGACAGAGTGCATGCATGGGAGTGCGTGAGGGAATAATGAGTGAGGGAACGTGAAAACAACTAACAATTCATCAGTCCAATGCCCCCATCATACTAGAGGCAGGTTTAAGTAACCTCGTGGGGAAAACAAGAACCTCCTGGCCTCCTCCAAGAATTTCACGTAATCGATTCCCTCCCTTACACAAAAAAGGTAATAAGAAAAAATAGGAATAAACACTTAGTCCCTCAAGCTCCCTCTCTTGTGGAATCATAGCCCCCTATAACTCTAGTCCTTGTCCGTCTAGCAGCCAACAATGTATTTATTATTAATGATCAAAAAATTACATTTCCTGGGCATATTGGCCCTTCAATAATTTTTTGGGCATTCTGGCCTCTCAGCATTTTAACAATACATTATTTAAAATGGGGTTTCAAAAACTTGGGGTGTTACGTCCCCTCCCCCTTATTTTGGCATTGTCCTCAGTGCATATACGAAACAAAGATCAAAATCTCAAATTTATTCAAAAAAGTTGTGGGCACTCTGCCTGCATGGCATATTCATTCTTCCAGGCAGCATTTTCAGGACCGCAGAAGGTCCAATAAACTTTTACCAGTTCTATAACTCGATTCCATAGCATTTTGAATTTTTTTTCCAACACCTGCACTGGCTGAACTTGAAAGTCTCCCTCCATCTCTACCTGAATCAGATGCCAATCAATAACATGGTTAGGATCATGTACATATTTCTTGAATCGTGTTGCTTATTCGTTTTGGGTAATCCTATGATGAAATCCATGGTGATCACTTCCCATTTCTTCTCTAGAATTGGAAATGGCTATAGCAAACCCGCTGGGTGCCTATTCTCAGCCTTCACCTTCTAACATTCCATACATTGAGCGATGTAATTAGAAACATCCTTCTTCATTCCCAGCCAAAATAACTAGCTTCTTACTATTGTAATTGTTTTCTGGTAACCGGGATGTCTAGCATAAGGAACATCATGCATTTCCTTTAGTACCAAATTCCTCAGTTCTTCATAACTAGGAACATAGATTCTATTTTTATGCATGAGGAATCCATCTTCCTTTATCTCGTACTCCTTTATTTTCTATTGTACATCTCCTTACTATAAGTTTTCCTTTACCTGTAGGTAATGTTGATCTGTAACAAGACCATCTAAAATTCTTCTCTTCAAGTTTGATTGATGCATACTGACAATAGTAGCATGCATGAGATGCACTCTCCTACTACGTGCATCAACAAATTTATTCTCCTTTCCCTTGATATGCTTGATATCAAAGTCATAGTCACTTAAAAATTCCATCCATCGTTTTTTACTATCATTCAAGGTCGGTTTTTCGAAAAGATACTTCATACCAATGTGGTCTATCCTTAATTTGAATTTCCTCCCCATGAGATAATGCCTCCACATCCTCAAGGCATGAACAATGGAAGCAAGTTCCAAGTCATGTGTGGCATAGTTCCTCTCATGTTCCTTAAGATTTATGGACTCATATCTAATGACATGTCCATTCTGTGTGAGAACGCCCCCAAATCCTTCCTTACAAGCATTTGTACATACCAAAAAACTTTCATTTGGGTCGGAAATATTTAACATAGGCGCACTAGTAAGTAATTCCTTCAACAGATTAAAATTCTTTTCACACTTGAGTGTCCATTCAAATTTAGTTTCTTTTTTTTGCAAAGAGGTGATCGGGTGAACAATCTTAGAGAACCCTACTATGAACCTTCTATAGTAGCCAACTAATCCCATAAAAGATATGACATCTTACACATTTTTGGGTGTTGGCCATCCTTTAATGGCTTCAATATTCTCTAGATCTACTGCTATGCCCTGCTCTCAAATAATGTGTCCCAAGCAATGGATCTTCTTTTGATAAAAAAAACACTTACTCAACTTGGCGTACAACTGATGTTCTCTCAGTAATTGCAGTACCAATCTCAAGTGATGTTCATGCTCCTCTTTAGACTTAGAATAGATAAGTATGTCATCCAAGAACACTATGACAAACTTGTCCAAATGATTTTTGAATATGCCATTCATTAAGCACATGAAGACAGTTGGTGCATTGGTCAGTCCAAAAGGCACCACTACAAATTCATAATGCCCATACCTGGTCCTAAAGGTTGTCTTATGAATGTCTTCTTCCTTGATTCTTACCTGATGGTGTCCTTCCCTCAAGTCAATCTTTGAAAATATCTTTTCTCCTCTTAGTTGATCAAAGAGGTCATCAATTTGGGGTAGTGGATACTTTTTCTTTATAGTGTACTTGTTCAGTTGTCATAAGTCAATACACAACCTCAAGGGTCCATCCTTCTTTTTGAAAAAAAGTAGTGGTTCTCCCCAAGGTGAAACACTTGGACGGATGTACCCTTTCCTCAACAATTCCTCCAACTCCATTTGTAATTCTTTTAGCTCTAGTGTGCTCATTCTGTAAGGTGTTTTTGACACTGGGGCAACTCCTGGCACTAAATCAATTGAGAAATTTATCTCCCTTCTTGGTGGAAATCCGGGTATTTCTTGGAATACATATTCAAATTCCTGTAGCACCAAGAAATATTCAAGTCTTGGCCCCTTTGTATCAACTAGCTCCTCCACATGGGTTGCATATGTAATGTCCCCAAGGCAAATCCCTATTGTAAATCATGTCTATGAATTATAAAGCTTGCATTATGAATTGTAATTATGTTTTATAGGCTGGTGAGCCAAGTTATATAAGCTAGTGGGCTTATGTGTTATTAGGATGGAGATCCTAAGTGTTAAGGTTAGGAGCCTGCTTTTGTATATTTAATCATGCAGAACATTAATAAAAAAATATAAACACCACTACGTGCAGACCGACCACAATGAATGAGTGATGGGGGACTAAGCTTCCACAAAGTGGGTAATGGATTAGGGGCTAGAAGGTTGGAAAGAGAGGCTAAGTGTTGAGCCTAGAGGTTAAGTCCTTGGGAATAATATTTTAATATTATTCCAAAAATCCATGTGAAATATATGTTTTGTCCTAAGTTCCTGGAGAGGAACGCATGCTGATGGAGTGCATGCAACTTCATGGGTGACATGTGTCAACCCAGGCACATGCAGTTAAAAAACTATAGAAGTCAGTCATGGGGGGGGGTGGTTCAATCATTCTGTAATCCTCCACCTGAGTTCACCATGATGCCGGTCTGAACCCATTTTTCCTCTGCATCTACATTTTCTTACCCGCACACCATGAAGGAAACCCTCACAGGAAATTTGTTTGCTCTTGTATTTTTCCATTCTCCATATGAGTCGCTTTGCCATTCCCCATCCTTCGTGAATTTTTTTTAGCTCTGCGATCGAACTCTGCATTGGTTCCTTGTCACGCACCCTAAAACTAGTGGCAAACTCACAGACTGAGTCGTGTCTCCTGTTAAGTCCGAGCACCCTATAAATGTCTGAACCATGTTGTGTCTTAGTGTGGACTGTTGTCGTTTTTGGATGTCCATACCCAAGTTCTTGTTGTTGCTATCACCGTAAGTTAACCAAATTGCTATTGTTGTTGTGGTTATCCTCACCGTGCAGGAATTGAGTCAAAAGGGGCTGAAGAACCAGGTTTTAAGGCCCTTAGTTGAAGAGGCAGTCTGCCAGGCCTGTGAGAAGTTATTTCCAGGTGAAGGAGTCTACTCGGAAGTGGTATTCTTCCAGAGAGATTCCAACACCAGCTACGGAGCTCTAAGACTTCCTGATCCGACCTATTGCCAAGACCCAGAGAGGGAGGTGAAGAACTGATGGACTATGCTTGTGAAGGTGTATACTCCCGGGAAGAACAAGAATGTGGGGAATGATAGTCTATGAGTAGTGGGCGTAAGAAGGCATCCTAGAAAGAATCCTTCTAGTTATTATGTGCAGTTTTCCCTGTAACCTCAACCTAGACTAGGATTCCTTGCCTTGGGTGGAGCTTAGTCCCAGTTTGGGGGTGACCCACTACTGAACATGATGAGTAGTGTGGTCTAAATCTAGGAGGTTCATGGAAGGCCTAGACACGGTTGGTGGAATTACCACGGTTTCAAAGATAAGTATCAGCTTATGCGTAATATTATGTTTTGCATACTTGTGATGCTTATATGTATCATGTATTCTTTTTTGCATATGAATTATCATTAATGCCGGGGATTAATTATGTTAGTAGTAATCTTGTGCTTACTCTGAGTTAAATGTGTTTAATATGACTTAAATGCATGTTATTAATTAAGTATGAGAATGATGTTATTCCGCACAATAGTGTTTTCCTAGCCAGTGGGATGACGGTCGGGTGACGTTACAGCATATAGTTGACATCCTTTTCTAAAACACCTTTTCAGTTGTAAGGCCTAAATCTACCTTATAGAGATGGGTCTTGGAACTCCTTTCATAGTGCTCTGTTTTCCATTTCCATCAAGACATGTAAATTTCTTGTTATGACAATCTAGGACAACATGATGCTTGTCCAACCAATCCATCCCAATCAGAATATCATAAGACCACAATGGTATGACATTTATATTAGTACTAGTATTCACGACATTAAGACTTATGGAACAACTTCTGACCATATCATGGATTCTTCTTTTGGTTCTAACTGAACCCAACTTGTTTTTCCAAGTTTACTTTTCTCCAAATGTAATCTACCCACTATGTTAGGGTCAATGTAACAATGTCTTTCTCCTGAATCAATCAAAATAGAAATAGGCATTTATGATCTTACCTTCCACCTCGATCATATTGGATTGGTACTCTGCTTATCGATCATTTAAAGTTGCATAGATTCTCCCCATATCTCTGATTGTTGTAGCCTCTTGGATGTTGTGCACAGTCTTTGTTCTATCCTTTCTATGTGGGAAATCCTTGTATAGGTGATCTTCCTTGACACCCCAGCATTGGATTGGTGGTCTTTCCCTTTTTCCCAAGGAGTCTTCCTTCTTGAAATCCTCCTTAGAATACTGATATTGATGATTTCTATTAGGCTCATTCCTATTGAAAGGAGGTTTGAATCCTTTCCTCCTCTGATCGGACTTCACATTCTTCTTGTCCTTCAAATATTTTTGTAGGGATTCTCTTCCCTGGCCTTGCTCATACAAGTATTTAGCCTTCCTGATGGCCTCAGTCAAGGTCTTGGGTTCAACATACTTGATCTTTTCCTTATAGAAGGCTGGAAATCCACTTAGAAATCTTTTTATTTTCATTTTCTCATCACCAACGAACCTAACATACTTTAACAATCCCAAGAAATTATTCTTGTATTCTGCCATAGTCATGATTCCCAACCTAAGTTCAAAGAAATCTTGCATTTTATTTTCATAGAAATGCTCTGAGAGGTACTCCTTCTAGAAGTAATTCTTGAACTGTTTCCAAGTGATTCTACTTTCATTAACATGTTCCACTTGCTTCAGTTGGTCCCACCACACGACATCTTTCTCATGTAAATGGTAGGTGGAAATCCTGGCTTCCAGGTTTGATGAATAGTTATGTAACTGAAAATATCTTTAGAGCCCAAGAAACGATGCTTCAACATCATCCTCCCTTTCTCTTTCACCATCGAAGGAAGGTGGCTTGAGCTTCCTCAACTCTCCTTGCAAACTATCTATCTCTTATTTCCTTCTTTGGTATATGACAGGAGGCACTTCTAGACTATTTATGGGATCATCCGATGCATAAAACTTCCTTCCTGAGTAAGGAGGTAAGTGGTGTCCATGATCTCTGCTAACACTTCTGGAATAACCAAATCTTCCATGAGCATCTCCTCTTTCCTGACACCTACCTTCTTCCTCTTGTCTTGAGTTCAATTCCTTCTTCATTTGCCTCTACGACTGATTTAAACTCTGCAACACTCAATCATTTATCTGAATTTTCTCTCTCATTATTCTCTCATTGTCTACTTTGTAGCTATTCACTTCCATCTTCAAGATTCTTACTGTTTCTATCAACGTTTCTTGTTCTCCTTTTTCCTTGCGTCCGTTGGAATTTGTCTCTGCATTACTGATTTTGGTATTCTGGCCTTTGGCCTCCTTTTCATGACTAGAGGCTCCCTCACCTTTTCCCATTTCCTCAATATGCATCCTGATCTGATGCGCTTAAGCCTCTTAATTCTGCAAAATGTGCAAGCAACCATTTTGTTAGAATTATGCGTATGACAGACAAAATTGCCAAATCATGCTACAAGTCTCTTTCTTGTTTATGGATATCATATCCCCATTCTCCGAAAACAACATTGTTCTATTATCCCTGGGTGACACAGAGTTCACCCTGGGTAGGCACTTCCTTCAAACCACCTCTCAGGTGACTATGACTAGAAACTGCAGCTAAATCCTCCCTTAGCACTTTTTTGTCTCGGAAACAACCAATTCGGCCCTTAGCCTTCCTTCCTCAGCTCTCAACCTGCATATGACCAAGGCCATGACCCTGCACTTAGCTGAAAAATCACTTGTCCAGAGCTTCAAGAATTCAGAGCTTTTAGATAGGACCAGATCAATGGTCCTCGTCCTCTTTCGCGATCAACAATCGAGATATTCTTCGGGACTCCACATTTCGGGAGTCTCAACTTTTATTGCTTGCCTCCTCCTGATACGCATTTTCTCAGGGTTCTTGATCTGTCGAACGGTGTCCTCCCACAAATCGGTGGCTGTGAATCATTTTGGCATTTCAGGCTTCAGAAGTTTCAAACTAACCTCCTGTACTTTCTCTCGGAGTTCTTTTACCCGTAGTCAACGATCCCTCAATGTGTGTCCTCTGCAATCGATAATCGATATATACTCCAACCTTCGGGCCTTAAGGAGTTTTCAACCCAACTAGCCTATCACCTCCTTCCCTTATAGGGTTCCCAGTCTTCCAGACTACATGATCCGTCGCCACGTGGAGAAATGTTGGAAGAAGACACATGGCCCAATCAGGTGGGTGACATGTGTCACATTCTAATCTAATTTTCAATGTTCCAAATGCCCAAAAATTGTTGACAAGTGTCACACATCCCATGTTTCCACGTCATCCCTGATGATGTCATCATGCCTTATCACTTTAGCTCTTCGGACTTCGGGGCTTCGGGCATTTTCAAACTAGCATACTTCCAATTCTCCCAAAATCTGAATTCCCGAAATGGATAATCTGTCACCACATGTCCTCTTGAATTGGACGACCAGGTTTCACTTGAGGTCTTCACCCAGAGTCCACAGATATGTTCCACATGTCCTCCTTAATCTAATGGCTATGATTTCTTCGGGGCTTCAGACTTTGGAGATATCAAACTTCAACTTTTTTTCTTGAAAATAGTTTTATCCGAATTTCATGATCTTCTTACGCGTTTCCCCTGTGGATCGATGACCATGATTTCTTCGGGACTCCCGACTTCGGAAATCTCAAATTTTAAATTTATTTGGCCCCACTGGCTTTTATCCAAATTCATGGATCTGGTGACACGTGGCTCTCGACAGATCAATGGATGATATCTTCTCAGATGATCGAGCGGTCGATTTTTTCTTCGACTCTCCAGCTCTCCAGCCTTCGGGAGTCTCAAACCTCAAATGAAAATCTCTCGAACAGATTCCTCCAGAATTACTAATCTGTTGAAACGTAACCTATGGCTGATCGATGGTCAAGATCTAATTTGGATGATATGACAGTCAATGTTTACTTTTGGTCTCCAACTCTCCGGGCTTCGGGAGTCTCAAATCTCAACTTCTCCTCACTCTCTCTTTCCTAGAGTGCTTTCACCCAGAGCACGCGATTGATTGACGTCTATCCTCCTATGGATCGATGATCCCCAGCTAAGTCAACTATTCAGAGTTTCGATGTTCGAGCCCTACCTTTCACATCATTACATGCCCTTCAATTTGCAGGGGCATGCATCGGTGGTTTGGAGTAACCCTCTTTTTTACCTGCAATTCTCCTGATGCTGACATGTAACCCCCCAGGGAAACTGTTGTTTGGATTGCGGGACCACCTTGGGAAATTATCTCTCGTGCAACTCAATTCCCCGCAATGCCTATTAGTCGTTGATCTCTCTCTCCAATGGGATATGATGGTCGCGACCTTAACCTTTCTTCCTTTTAATTGGACGACCCATGTTTACTTGTCCTCCGATCCAACGATCCTGGATCTCTCTGATCCTACCATGGAAATCATTCCCAAATTA
>JASDQU010026047.1:63362-76303 GCA_032191745.1 Picea mariana | reverse complement strand
TCCTAGCAACATGGTGCCACTGTATATTCCATTATAGGGTGTGGACCCTAGTTATGATTAGGAGGGGTGGAGGAATTTCCCACCGTGTATCCTCCGAAACCTAAAGTCATGGGAGGACAGTGTTAGCTCATGCTCCCCTAGACGTGTGATGATGACTGTCAGTTGCCTGCTGGGGAAGCTTGGTCGAGATAGTGACACGTTCACTTATGGGTTCTA
Source organism: Picea mariana (assembly GCA_032191745.1). Taxonomy (NCBI): domain Eukaryota; kingdom Viridiplantae; phylum Streptophyta; class Pinopsida; order Pinales; family Pinaceae; genus Picea; species Picea mariana. The sequence continues at coordinate 76,087 of JASDQU010026047.1, read as the reverse complement.
TTTGGAGTTAGATCAATATAGTTGACGCTCCAAGATAGTCCAACAGAGGAAGGATAGGAATGAACATGGAAGTAAGTTAGGGAGGAAGGATGAGTAGAAACAGTTGAGAAGGTGTGGAGATTTGTTTGATGCTGGAATTTAATGTTTTTCCCTTCTAAAAAGAAAATGTGTATATATGAATATTCATAATTACGTAACTAAACTATAGTTGTCTAAATAAAATTGTTGAACTCGATAATTGTAATTAAAGGATTTCACAAACATTTGATTGGTTTATTGTCTTTTATAAAAGAATAGTCTTGTTGATTGGATTGGATGCATACATAAATTACTATAAGGGTGATAATTATTGATTATTAGTACATACATGAGACTTGTATGTACTAGCTACACATGCATTTCTTGTACATGTACATTAGTATGTATGATTTTTCTTGGCTTACTTACTAATAATGTCGGTTAATTGTTATATATGTGTGAACCATGTTTCTTTTCCTTTGTATCATGAAATACCTTAACTTTGGGATGAAGTTCCCTAAAGGGTGGGTGTATGTAACAACCTTCGTTAGATAGTTGCATAGGGTTTATCAAGTATAACTAATTAGATAATTAACTGTAATAATATGTTTTAGTTAAACAATGTTTATTTTTTAATAATATTTATTAATTAATTGTTTATATTTGTTGATTGATTGATTAATTAATCAATTGACACATTAAAGGTTTGTGTAATGAATTAAAGGGGCTTAATGATTTTAATTTATTTAATTAAAGACTTTACGTATGCAGGAGGGAATCAAGCATTAAATAAAGGATAAGGTAATAAAGGCATGGGATAAGGTAATAATGGGGAGGATAAGGTAATTAATCGAGGATAGGGAGTCAGTGGATGGGGGGAGATACGAAGGGAGGATTTTGGAGGAGGAATCATTTTGGAGGAGGGCATTGTATTTCTGTTGGATATCTTCTATTTTTGAGGAGTTTTTGGTCTGGGTGTTTTGGTGAACCATTGCAGGGGGCACCGAGTTGCTGGTGGTTTTCGACACAGGGGTCAGGATTCCTTACGGTATCCCGGAGCTAGGGAGCCGGACAGGATGCTCCTAGCTGGCTGGGTGGTTAGTCAGTTTGGGCAGGGTTTGGTCAAAGTAGCAGGCTGGGAAGGGCAGCAGGAAAGACAACTAGACAAGCAAGAGTTTATCATCGGGAAGAGGTATTTTATTTTTGGATTTGCTGAGTTATGTAATGATTAGGTAATTTATTTTCATGATGTAAACAAATTTAATTTCTGCCACATATTATATGCTTATATGAAGATAAATGAATTATTTACGCACTGAAGGAAATTATATGTTTGAAATTCTATGTTTAATTGTACGAAATTTTTAGGGTTACTTAAATTCAGGTCCCTACATAAGTGCATCAACCATGCACATACCTCAACCTGCAAACCTTCCTTAAATTTAACAGCAAGAGACTAGCATTTTCATAAAACTTTACTTTAGTCTCACATGACTAGTTTTGGATTAGTCAACAACCCTACCTTAAATTAATAAAAAATATGTACCTATAATGAGTAAAGATCTTAAAATATTACACAATGTTCTTCATGGTGTTTAATGAAATTTCTCCAGGTGTCACTACTTGCAACCTCTCATAAAAGGAGTTATAGAAAAAATGGCATACCTTGTTGAATTATGACTTATTATAGAGAGCCAAATTGTAGAGTGTGTCTCACACATAATATTTATTGTATGGATATGAAAATTTTACAAAGAATACTACATATTTTACTCTAACCAACACATTTTTTCTTACCGAATTTGGATCTATTATGAATAATTTATGACGTTTTTACCTGAAACACTTATTTTAGAATATTTTGACGACTAGCCACAAACCCTATTTTCCATGGAGTGTAACTCCAAAAATGCAAGGACCCACAAGATGAAATTCGTACCACATCTACTTGGATATGTTTTCTCAATGACCTACCAATTTCAGTCTCTGAATCATTCTAGAAAGAACCTTATTGTGAAAAGGGTTAGATGACTTGTAAATAACATACCTTCGAAAGCATCATCAAAAGAATTTATCCTCCCTTGAATTTCGGCCTTCTTTACTTCACTTTCCCTCTAAAATTCAGCTTATATATCCTTTGGTTACCTCAGTCACCTGCAGATATTCAATATTCTCAAGTGTGATTAAATTGAGAGAGCACTGCCTCTTATTTTTACTCTACAAGTAGCTTCCTTAGAAGCATCTTCTAGGCCACTTTGTACACATATCGACTTTGTCCACATAGTCACCTATGTCCAACCACTTGTCCATGTATCCAATAGCCACTTGACCACTTAACCCATTTTCCTCATTTTAGGGTTTGCGTTCTTATAACCACTTTCCATAATTAGAAATTTCTCCATTTACTTTATTATTTAAATAATGCTCCTTGACTTTGTCACTTCACTTTGTTATTTAAATAATCCTCTTTGATTTTGTCACTTCACTTTATTATTGAAATAATCCTCTTTGAGTTTGTCACTTCACTTTATTATTTAAATAATACTCTTTGACTTTTTCACTTCACTTTACTATTTAAATAATCCTCTTTGCAAGAACTTTGACTTCTTTGACCTTTTGGGGTTTCAAGCCAATCATATGAGGGTCCTTCAATTTCATAAGGCCATAACTCTCAAACCGTGAGGAGTTATGTGACATTCCACATACCACGTAAAATGCCATGACATGTACTATCCATCTCGAATAGTCTTACCTGCAAATATATCAAACTCATATCATTATACATCAAACAAACTTGGGTTCATTACCCAAACCTTTGTGCTACTAGAATTCACTACCAGACTTTTTTCAAGGTTTGACATCAATGAAAACCAACCCAATTAATCAATAGGTTAGACATCATCATCGTCATCATCAATTAAATTAAATTAAATGGATGATTTTTTTTTTATATTAAATTAAATTTCTCCTCACAAACGTATTCATAAAAAAGACCCTCTCAATTAGTTCATTTGGGTGGAGATTTCATATGTCAATGATAAGAACACATATATACCATTTTTTTTATTTTGCACCTATTAATTCTACCTTTTATACAAAAAAATAATCTAGATAAAAATTGTCCCTATAAAAGATTAGAAAAATATATTTACATTATGAGAAATGAAGGTAGTATTATCCTAATAGGAGATTTTAATTTTATAACTGCAACTAATCGAGATATTATATTAAGAAATGATTCCAATCATAATATTTTTTGGCTAGACAAGCACCTTGTTTTAGTTAATAGGTACAAGAGAAATTTGGAAGACTTGACCAAGAATTTATATGGTACTGAGCTAATCAAGCTCTGCATTTCTCAAGATCTAATCATTTGTAATAGTATAATGAGGTGGAAAAAATATATCCATATGACTTCTATCCATAGGCTAGGTAGTATTTTTGTGGACTATGTGATATCAAATGTCCTTGTTTACAACTAGGTAGTAAATTTTTATCTTTTAATATTAACTCTAAACTTTACCATGTAGAAAAAACCCCTTGAAGATAAGTTTGGTAACCAAAGTCATATAATTCTTAAACAATGATTTAAATATTCTATCATATAAACAATTATTTAAATCTTCTATCATATAAAAAAAATATATTGAAGACATATATCATAATTTTACAACAATCCTCTCTACCTCCATAAAAATTTTATGTATTCAAGTGTTGTGTAAAAAGAAGCATGTAATTCTCAACCCTTGGTATGATAATGAGTGTAAAATTTCTAGAAAATACATTAGGGATGTATGTAATGAGTCTTTGAAATATGATAATATTAATAGATACAAAGCCCTAATTAAAAGAAAAAAAATGCACTACATAAATAGAAAGCAAAAGAATGTTTTGAACCTTTCTAAGCTAGATCAAAAGAAATTTTGGAGGTAAATTTTGACTCATAAAACTAAATAAAATTCTATGACTCTCGTGACATATTGTAATTCCTACCTTAAAAATCTTTACAAATTCCATAGTGTCCTCGACAAAATTCCAAAAGTGTATACAAAAGATGGTGTTTTTTCTATAGAAGACATAAAGTTTGGGGTTAAGCAACTTGCAAATGGGAAATATGAGGACATTGAGGGATATCAATATTAAGTATTAAAAATTGGATGCCCTATTTTGATTCCCCACATACACAAACTCTTCAATTTAGTAGTCAAGAAGGGCTTCCCTAAGCCTTGGACTCAAAGCCTCATTGTACCTATTTTTAAAAGTGGGAATAAAACAGTCCCTCTAATTATAGGACCATTATTATTAGACATATTTTATCTAAGCTATATGGAAGTGTTTTTGAAAACAATATAAGAATATGGATAGAAAGCCATAAAAAAAAGTTAAAGGTCATGTCGATTTTAGAGGTTATCATTCAAATGTGTACCACCTTATCACAGTTAGGATCATTGCATAGGAGATTCAGAACAATTAAACCACTATCATTATTTGTTTAGGACCACTGATGGTTGGTTAGAAGAAATTAACTACAATATAGGAGTCAAGCAAGGTTGTTCCCTATCTACTACCCTTTTTGTAATTTACATTGACAAGTTAGAACATTGCTTGGAAGCCCCATGTTGTGTTGGACCAATTATTTCTAATGTAGTAATCATCCTTCTTCTCTATGATAATGATATTGTTCTTATGAAAAGTATCCTTGTGACTTAGTAAGCAACTTAAAATCCCGAACGAATTCTTCTCTAGTACATGTATGACTCTGAACAATGACAAAACGAAGGTTATGGTAATTAAATCCAACAAGATTACATACGATAATTTTGTATATGACAATAATAGCTTGGAGGAAGTATCTTCATACAAGTATCTTGGAATTGATATTCATCAAAATCTCAATTGGAACTATAACATTGAGAAAATGAGAAATGGAGGATACAAATATTATTATGGGCTTGAAAATAATTTTAAATTAGCATACCTTTGGCTATGGGATAAGAAAAACATCCTCTTTTAGGCTCTTGTAACTCATGTTATCTTGTGTGGGTGTGAAGTTTGGGGATGCAATATCTCTTGAGCATCCTGGAGAAACATATAGTAGATCTAAAAGAATTTTATAACTTATAATATCAAAGGGAAATACATCATATCATATCCTCGTCATTGAAGTGATCATTTACCCCATTGAGAGCAAAACTATGATTAGGTAATTAATGTACATGAACAAGATAAACAACAAGGATAAAAAGAGGACCCCCAAAATTGCTTCAAAATCTATCCATAATGACCAACGACTCAAGCGCAGATGGCATAATGATGCCAAGCCTTGGATAAATCATTGGGGAATAAAAGAAGAAGTTATTCTATAGAATATCGATGATATTAAAAATATTGTACAAGCTAAATTTAAGGAGAATCTATGGTGTGATAAAGAATTAGAGGATAAAAAAAATTATGATATTATAAGGAGGTCGTTAACCATAACCTTGAAGATAAATAATATCTCTATATTTTAACTATCGTCAAGAAGAAAATCAATATTTCTAAAATAAGAACTAATTATAATGAGCTACATAGTGAAACTAGGCATTGGAAAATCTCCAAAACACCATGGAATGAAAGAATGTGTCTCCTTTGTGACATCAACAGGGTTGAAGATGAAAATCAATTTCTCCTATAATTCCCTATATATACCCAAATTAGATCCTATTTTTCACAAAACGGTCCTTCCTAACCTTCTTAGTCATAAAAACATTAGTGATATTGGAACATTTATTTTAATGTTTTTCAATCATTGATAACATTTTAAAGAAATCCAAGTAATCTTTTGCTTCTCTTAAGGTCTGATAGACCAATTTTAGTCTCAAGGGAGGTTAACCATCATCATCATGATCAATTAAATTAAATTAAATAGATGATTATTTTTTTTTTATATTAAATTAAATTTGTCTTCACATTCGTCTTCATAAAAAAGACCATGTCAATCAGTTCATTTGGGTTTATATTTCATATGTTAGTGCTAAGAAGATGTATATAGAAATTTGTTATTTTGCACCTATTAATTCTACCTTTTATACAAAAAACAATCTAGATAAAAATTGTCCATATAAAATCTTAGAAAAATATATTTACATTATGAGAAATGAAGGTATTATGATACTAATAGGAGACATTAATTCTATAACTGTAACTACTCAAGCTATTATCTTAATAAACGATTCCAATCCTAATATTTTTTGGCTAGAAGAAGACGTTGTTTTAGTTAATACAAACAAGTGAAATTCGGATAAATTGACCAAGAATTTATATGGTATTGAGCTAATCAAGCTTTGAATTTCTTAAGATATAATCATTTGTAATAGTCTAATGAGGTGGAAAAAATATAAGCATATATCCATGGGATAGGTAGTATTGTTGTGGACTATGTGATATCGTATATCCTTCTTTACAACCAAATAGTAAATTCTTACCGTTTAACCCTAACTGTAAACTTTACCATGCAACAAAAGCCCCTTGAAGATAAGTTTTCTAACCAAAGGCATATACTTTTTGACAAAAATAAACCTAATCACTTTTTAAAGTAATTAAATAATGATTTAAATATTCTATCATATAAAAATAATATTGAAGACATATATCATAATTTTACAACAATCCTCTCTACCTCCATAAATTTTTTATCTATTGAACTGTTGTGTAAAAAGAAGAATATAATTCTCAACCCTTGGTATGATAACAAGTGTTAAATTGCTATAAAATCCATTAGGTATGTATTTAATGAGTCTTTGAAATATGATAATATTAATAGATACACAACCCTAATTTAAAGGAAAATAATGCACTACATAAATAGAAAGAAAGAGAATCTTTTGCACATTTCTATGCTAGATCAAAAGAATTTTTGGAGGTAAATATTGACTCGTAAAACTAAAGAAAATTCTATGATTCCCTTGACATATTGTAATTCCTACCTTAAAAGTATTTACAAATCCCATAGTGTCCTCGACAAAATTCCAAAAGTGTATACAAGAAATTATGTTTTTTCTATGGAGGACATAAAGTTTTGGGTTAAGCGACTTACAAATGGGAAATATAAGGACATTGAGGCTACCAACATGAAATATTTAAAATTTGAGGCCCTTTTTTGATCCCCCACATACACAAGCTCTTCAATTTAGCAGTCAAGAAGGGCTTCCCTAAGCCTTGGAATCAAAGCCTCATTGTACCTATTTTTAAAAGTGGGGATAAAAACAATCCCTCTAATTATAGGACCATTATTATTAGACATATTTTGTCGAAGCTATGTGAAAGTGTTTTGGAAAGGAAGATAAGCATATGGATATAAAGTCACAGAAAAAGAGCTAAAGGTTAGATCGGTTTTAGAGGTTATCATTCAATTGTGTACCACTTTTTCACGCTTATGATCATTTCATAGGAGCTTCGCAACAACAAAACCAATATCCTTTGTTGTTTCGTTGACATTAGGAGATATTTTGAGTTAAGAAAGGTTTTACCCTTTCCCCTGTCCCTTTTTCATTTATATTGACAAATTAGAAGATTGTTTGGAAGCCACAAGTTGTGTTGGACCAATTATTTCTAATGTAGTAATCATCCTTCTTCTCTATGATGATGATATTTTTATTATCAAAAGTTTCCTTGTGACTTACTAAGAAACTTAGAATCGCGAAGAACTTCTTCTCCAGTACATGTATGACTGTGAACAATGACAAAACGAAGGTTATGATCATTAAATCCAACAATATTAACTACAATAATTTTGCATATGACAATAATATATTGGACAAAGTGTCTTCATACAAGTATCTTGGAATTGATATTCATCAAAAGATCAATTGTATTTATAGCATTGAGAAAAGGATAAATGGATGGTAGAAAGATTATTATGGGCTTCAAAATAATTGTAAATTAGCATACCTTTGGATATGGGATAAGAAAGAAATCCTCTTTGAGACTCTTGTCACTCATGTTATCTTGTGTGGATGTGAAGTTTGGGGATGGAATATCTCTCAAAAATCCTGGAGAAAGATAGAGTAGATCCAAAATAATTGTATAACTTATAATGTAAAAGTTAAGGGAAATACACTATATCATATCCTCCTCATTGAAGTGATCGTTTTCCCCATTGAAAGAACAACTATGATTAGGTACTTAATGTACAAGAACAAGATAAAGATCATGGATAACAAGAGGATCCCCAAAATTGTTTCGGAAACTAGCCAAAATGACCAACTGCTCAAGCGAGGATGGCATAATGATGCGAAGTCTTGGATAATCATTGGGCAATAAAAGAAGAATTTATTCTACAAAATATCGATGATATTAAAAATATTGTACAAGGCAAATTTAAGGAGAATTAATGGTGATAAACAATTAGAGGATTAAAAAAAATTATGATGTTATAAGGAGGTGGTTAACCCTAACCTTGAAGATCAATAGTATCTCTCTATTTTGACTAGCGTAAAGAAGAGAATCGGTATGTCTAAAATAATATCTAATTATCATGAAATGCATAGTGAAATTGGGTGTTGGACAATCTCCAAAACACCACGGTAAGAAAGAATGTGTCACCTTTGTGACATCAAGAGGGTTGAAGATGAAAAACAATTTCTCCTAAAATGTCATGCATATACCCAAATTATATCTTATTTGTTACAATATGGTTCTTCCTAACCTTCTAAGTCACCAAAACATTAGTGATCTTGAAACACTTCTCTTAATGGTTTTCAAGCATTGATAACATTTTAAAGAAATTCAAGTAATCTTTTGTTTTTCTTAAACCAATTTTGGTTTCAATGGCGACTAACCATCATCATCATTATCAATTAAATTAAATTAAATAGATGATTTTTTTTATACTAAATTAAATTTAATGTATGATTAAGTTTTTTATATTAGATAATAATTGAGTTGAGCTTGTTCTTTTATAATTTATATTTATTTAAAATTTATAACGTTTTTCTTTTAAAACTAATAGTATATGAGTTACACGCCATCTATTATGTAATAATAATAATAATAAATTATACTAATAGTATATGAGTTACACACCGTCTATGTAATAATAATAATAATAAATTATGTAAATATTTTCTTAAATACAAATTAAATAATCATTTCAAGATTATTATATTGAATATATTGATTTTATCCATAAGTATATTGAAACACTAAATTAATATATGTGATGTGATGTTTTAGAAGAAAAACTTACAATAATGGAGAATTAGTTCCTTTGAGGGTGATTAGTTTCCAACCGTCTCAAAGTTTCAAAATTGTTCCTAAACTATATGGCATCGTATATATACATTGTAAATCTCATTAATCATTTGAACGAAGTGTAACATTGCTTCCCCGTCTCCAAATGTTCTTAGTCGGTTTTCTTCTCTCCAGTTTTGAAGTTGTTATAAGAGCCCTCAAATACGAGAAACCGCGCCAGAGGAGAGATCACGTATGAGGAGGATTTGAGCGATCACATTGGAGGAGAGATGCTGTTCTGGAGAAAAGAGTCTGCGTGGAGCACGATTAGGCCCTCTATCGATCTGCATGAGAAGAGAGTCTGCGTGGAGAGTGTATGAACTTGTCGTTGCGCATCCCTTGAGTCACTCTCTATTGTTTGAGCGTGGAGAGGCTACATGCTACCATCTACGTGGAGCAATATCATGAAGAGGTGGATCGCTTGTTGGTGAAGGGGAGGGTTGAACGGATCGTTTTCGTTCCTCCTCGTTTTAGTTCCCTGCTAGTTTGTGCGTGAAGGGTCTCATTGCAAGGGAGATTGTAGTGGAGTAGCAAAGGGATAGCCATTGGGGAGGTCGCCAACGATTTTTATTTCCTTGCTGGTGCATTGTCTTTGTGAAACGGCAATTTGCGTGAGAAATCTGCATACATAGGCGCACGAAGAAGAGAGAATTTGAGTTGAAGTGATATCATTGTTTACTAAATCTATTTGCATAATTTCTCTATCCGCCCATACACTTCAAGTGCACACCTATTCATAAATTATAAGATCTGTGTAGATTTGATAGATGGGGAATCCATTGATAGAAACCTACTTCAACAAAGCTAATAAATTGGATGTCTCAAATTTCATCAAGAATTGATGAAATTCAAGATGCAAACCTTGATAGAAGGTTATGGCATATGGACAATCGTGAAAGGAGATAAAGCATGACCCGATGCGATTGTAGAGATCTATATCAAACTAATAATACAAATCACATTATTTTCCTAAAGAGTAAGTTCATAAGTATTAAAATGGATATAAATGAGTATGTTAGTACTTTTATTGGGTGAGTTAAATAAATGAAAGATAAATTGGGAGATATAGGAGAAAAAAGTGTCAAGCACTAATCTTGTCACAATTTCTTAAAATGGAATGCTAGAGGAATATCAAATGTTTATAACAGGCCTTGCAGCGAGGGATAAAGCTCCTACTTTTGAGTAACTAAGCATATTGTTGCAAGAGGAAGAGAGGTGCATGAATTTGAAGCCTCGGAATTAGACTTAGCACTATGGACACAGAAGATATTCCATAAAGTGAAACCATGAGAAGGAGGCAAAGGAGGAAGTTCATTTCAGAGGAAGTCAAAGCCAAATCAAGGTATGGCATCGAATAGAAATCAACCTAAGTGATTATATTGTGGTAGGACTGGGCATCTTTCCATAGAATGTTAAAAGAAGAAAAATGATGATGAGTCTAGGCATAAAAATATAAAACATTCAGGACACTTTGCAGAAGAAACCTCGAATATTGATCCAAAATATTTCAAATTGTTTTTGTCTAATGTTGCATTGTCTCTTGAAATTGATGATGTTCATGCATGGTTTGTTGATTATGGCACTTCAATTCACATGAAATGTAATAAGAATTGGTATATAAACTTTAAAGAAACACATAACGGCGCCCATATTTATTTCTTATCAAATCAAATGATATGGAGATATTCTAGTAACACTTCTGAATGGTGCTATCAGACACATTCTCAATGTTGTGTATGTCCTCGTGATAAAGAAAAACTTGATTTTTTGTGTCCACCATTACATATCAAAATTTGAAGGTAAAATTATTATAGACACGTTGTACAGTGAAGGAGTTGGTGGATCATTATATTATTGTTTCTTCAGGTGTCAGAGTTGGAGGCCTATAAAATCTTGATGTCACCAACAAGAATAATCAAGCTTTAACTTATGCGACTATGCCTATAGAAACTCTTTGGCACCAAAGGTATGGTCAAATTAATTATCATGATTTGTTGTTATTACAAAAACAAAGTATGGTTGAAGGACTCCCTATGTTGAAGAAAGAGTATGATTCTTGTGAAGGTTATGCATTAGGAAAGATGCATAGAGATGAATTCCCCTCTAGTCATGATAGGAGAAAAATATATCTATTAAAACTTGTACACACTCATGTTTGTGGACCAATTTAGACAAGGTCACTAGGAGGTGCTTATTATTTCTTATTGTTTATTTATGACTGCACAAGAAACACATGGGTTTATTTCCTTAGGAAAAAGAGTGATGTTTTTTAATGCTTCAAGGAATTTAAAAATATGGTGGAGAAGAAAATAGAGAAACACATCAAAATCCTTTGCTTAGATCAAGGGGGAGAGTATAGATTGGGGAACTTCATCAAGTATTGCAAAGATCATGGAATAGTACAATAATTTACAACACCCCACACTCCACAACAGAACAGAACTTGCAGAAAGGAAAAACAGAACTCTGGTGGAGTGTGCACTAAGTATGATGAAAGGTAAGAATCTATCAAATGATTTTTGGGTTGAGGCCATTAGCATTGTTGTTTACTTAAAGAAGAGAAGTCCAACATGGTGTCTTGATCATAAAACTCCTTTCGAAGCCTTGTATAGTTCTAAACTAGCAATTAATAATTTCAAGATATTTGGGTGTAAGGATTTTGCACATATTCCAAAGGAGAATAGGAAGAAGCTTGATGCTAAAGCTACCAAATATATTTTTATAGGATATTGTTCAAAATTTAAAGCATATAAATTGTTTTATCCATCTACTCACAAACAATTTGCAAGTAGAGATGTAATTTTCCATGAGCAGGGAGAAAGAAATGATGAAGACAACAGTCATGAAGGATGGTGTGTACTTATTGAAGATGAGGAAGTCAAAAACAGAAGAAGGAATAGGAAAAGTCACCCAGTGACATGGATACATCTATAAGTGAAGAAGAATATTCACAAAAGAGAGAAGAAGTCGCCAACCAATTGAAAAGATATTCATGACAGGTTCACCCACCTAAAAAATATAAATATTATTCCCTAATGAGTAATATTTCAAATGTCATAGAACCCATGATTTTTAATGAAGCTAATGAACATGAAGAATGGAGAAAATCAATGGAGGAAAAATATGACTCTAGAATGAAAAAAAAAACTTGGGAATTGACTGAATTGCCTAAAGATAAAAAGCCCATAGGATATAAATGGATATAAAAACCTAAATTAAAAGAAGATGGTAGTATAGATATATATAAATCTAGTTTGGTGGAAAAAGGGTATTCACAAAAAGAGGGTATTGATTACGTAGAAATATTTCACCGGTATCTAAATTAAACACTATAAGAATGTTAATTGCACAAAATACACAAGTATACTTCATTATGGAGTTAAGCTACAAAATATTTGCTCAGATTAGAAAACTAACATCACCACTATGTTCGT
>JASDQU010026047.1:27834-38751 GCA_032191745.1 Picea mariana | reverse complement strand
CTTCCAATTAGATAGCAAATTGACTCGCTTTCTCAACGCATCCAACTCAATCCTGCAAAGATTGTGCTGCACAGATCCAACTGAATATTTTGCAAAAAGAGTTTTGGGAAATAGAATCATATTCAGAACTGATAGTGCTTTCTTTGTCTGTTTTTGCGTGCATTTAACCAGATCACCTGATTACGCTAAATGTATGGTGTTATCCAGTATTCCATCATCAGCATTCTGGCGCCCATTTCATTATAATTAAAATACTTTTCTCCCTTTGGTCGTTGCATATTCATTCTCTTCGCTGTAAAATGGATGCATTCCGTTAGTCAATTGTTGTATTCAGTATAAAGATTTTGATAATGCGTTTGGAATAGCTATTAATCATTTCTGTTTCTCGACGATCAGGAAAAAAAAAAGCAAATCAAATGACAATCAGATTATATGATCAAAGCCATAAATAGTTAATAAACCATTTTTTTTCTTAAGAAAATGCAGAAGAAACATATATATAGTACTCAGAAGAAGTAGTTTATTAGTAACCAGAGATGAATAAATTCAAACGGTAGGTTCCGCTCCTTTTCTAAAAGAACCAGATACTCTCCAAGTATCATACTTAATCTACAATTTTTCGTATTCCTGTAATAAATTTTCGTTATATGCTGATACACAATATATATTATATATAAACTGACAGTAGAGAATAATACATCGTATATGGTTCAATGGTTGTTTTCCCAGCACCTTATTTACTTCCAAGCATCCGCTAGCTTAGTAAATACTAAATAAATGGATATATCTTTTCACTATTAACATTTTCCTCTTTCACTATTACACTTTTAAGAATGTTGAAAAACTTATAATAATAATAATAATAACCTATTTTTAAGGTCACGGCCAAGTCAGCACATCAAATTGGTGTATGAGACCCCCTTGTTTGTGGGACAAGGGACCCCTCTCCAGCGATTTGACTGGTAAAGTCTACGAAATTATACATACCCTACCCCCTTCTGGATTTAAACCTGTAACCTCTTAACAGGAAGCACATGTACTTTTCACTCATAATAATTTTTAACATATTTTATGATATGTTTGATAAATAACTTTTAAAAATCAAAATAAATAAAACTTACTTTTTCTTTTCATATACTTTGAAAATCTTCCCTTCTAATTATTTGGAATTACAGGCACCTACCTCTTTTACACATATCATTTTACTGAGCAGAACTAGTACTCGGGTGACAGGGTTCGATTCTATGCAAGAAATGCTTTAACAGTACACTTTATCTCCAATTAATCTACCTTCCTGAAACTACTTCTTTCACTTTATAATTCATTCTATCATTATTTTTTTATAAGAAAATCTTCATTAAATACATCCAAAGAAATAGGAAACATACTGACAGCTTTAAGAATATCAATACTGGTATCAGAAATAATAAGAATGATATACTTGAAATATAGGAACAGGAGGTTTCAGGTGCAGCGAAATGACACTGCCTTCATACATTTTATTCCTTCGTCATCTCAAATTGAATGAATGATGAGGATATATGACTACAGTGTCATTTCTTCTGCGCCAGAAACACAGCACCGCCTCCTATGCTGCACGACGATCTGATCTACTCTCTCTTTCAATGTATATATCACACTTAGACGATCTGATCTACTCTCTCTTTCAATGTATATATTTGCATGGCGTACCTCTCCATATTTATAAGGGAAAACCCATCTTGATATCATGTTTTTTTACAGACTCCTTTCTTCCACTTCTATGGCAGTCAATGTGACTGTAGGGAGTTTGAATTGAATAATACTCATATGGTATACTTTTCAGAGGAAAAAAAATGGGATCTCATCTTCGAGTCAGAATAACGGCAGTCAATGTGACTAGAGAGAGTTTGGTTTGAATCATACTCTATATAGTACACGTTTCAAAATCAAATCGCATATCGGTCGGGTACGGTTGGATGCTGCGGCTGACCGGTCTAAGGTTCTAGACGATAATGATATCACGCAATTATTTCTGGATGACATAAAGAAAGTTGGAAGAAGCTTCTCTTCACTGTGCAAACGGTGGCGTGCCCAATAGATGCTCAGATGCTCCCGAAAAAGCTTTGCATAAATGTCGGCCATTCAATTCGTTCCGAAACGGCACTGGAAAAGACAAACGTCATGTGATCTTCTAGGGTAACGTCACATGAAGTTAGTTTATAATAACAAATGACTTTCACGTGAACCCACGAAATAATAAGTCATTTCTAGAGGTTTACATAAGAATAATATGAACAACAATTAACAATCAGTAGCAACGATCTTTATGATTTATAATATGAATATATTATGAAGAGCTTGAGTGGGTTGGTTTAATAGTTTGGAAGATGTGTTTTCACTTGAAATCTTTATGATTTATAATATGAATATTTTATGAAGAGCTTGAGTGGGTTGGTTTAATAGTTTGGAAGACGTGTTTTCACTTGAAACTGGAGAGAAAAAAATCACTTGAAACTAGAGAGAAAAAAACCTACTCCCAACATTTGGAGACGGGGAAGCAAAGTTACACTTTGTTAAAATGATTAATGAGTTTTGCAATGTATATATACAATACCATATAATTTAAGAACGGTTTTCAAAGGTTGAGACGGTTGGAAACTAATCACCGTTAAAGCAACTATTCTCATTATTCTAAGTATCCTCATTATTCTAAGTCTCCTCTTTAATAGAGAAAATTAACATCCACACCTCACATCTCTCTAAAGAAATGTCATTAGATTGCATCTTTTCTCGAACAAAATGGAATTGAGTATAACATGCTTTGTCTTTGAATGATAAACTAGATTATTTGCCAACTTGATTGAGCTCTAGTTATCGCATTTCATTATCGTAGCTTTCTTTTGTTCTTCTCCAACATCTTGATGTAGTCTTCTCAACCAAACAACTTCCCAAGTTGTTGCACACAACACTTTATATTCTGTCTCAGTGGATGACAAAGATATAGTAGGTTGCTTCTTACTGCTCCATGAAACAATCCCGGACCCAGTGCCAAAAACATAACAAGTAGTAGATATTTGATCATCCGGATTGTCAACCGAGTCAAAATCTGAGTAACCTATCAGCTCAACATCGATTGTGCCTTTGAGATACCTGAGTACCCCTTTCGCTGCATTCCAGTGGCTTTCTAGAGGTTTAGCCATAAATTGACTTAACACACTAACAAAGTATGCTATGTTAGGTCTGGTTGTAGTGAGATAGTTCAAGCTTCCCACCATCTGTCTATACATTGTATCATTTACCTCCTTCGAACCATCATCGCAGTAAAGTTTTGTTTTCTGTTGCATTGGAACATAGGAAAATTTACACTGATCCATTTTAAACTTTTTAAGAACTTGTCTGACATATTTTCCTTGAGACATAAAGGCTTGACCAACATTTCTCCAAAATTCAAGACCGAGGAAGTAATGTAACTCACCAAGATATTTCATTTCAAATACATGTGACATCTTCTTATTAATTCCACTAATCAATTGATCATAAAAGGATCCAGAGAAGGCTAAGAACAACACAGAACTTGCAGAGACAACTCAAAATGCTCAGAATGGCTTTAGCAGACAGAGAAAGAAAAAAAATTCAAAGTTCTCAAAATTCAGTGAAAATGGCATGATTGCGAAGAGCGCGATACAAGATTTCTAACGATAGAAATGGCTTGTCAAACGGAGTTGCAGATCGAAAGATATTCACAGTTAAAGTTTTAGTCAACCTATCCCAGTCAATGGGGATGAGTCATCATTTGTACTGCTGACGTCAGCATCAGTATGGATGATGTCATCGTCCGTACAACATATTTGGCAAGCATAGAGGGAGAAACATGTCAGCATAATGGCATGGCAGCACGAGAGGCTGCCATGTGTCACTCATTTTTAGACTTTTTGGGTCGACTTGTGGACCAATGAAAAGTTGTTGTTGGCCCTTGGTTATGGAAGGAAGTGAAGAACGAGGAGGAAAAGGTAAAAAACGAGCTTTGCAGGAGACACAATGACTGTCACTAGGTTGAAGTGAGAAAAAGAACATAAAAGATGGAGTGAAGTGCAAAAAAGAAAGTCGTTGGATGAGGAGATCGAGGATGATAGATCAACAAGGAAAATGGACTGAGGATGACTCTGGAAGTGGAAAAAGCTAGCATTAGATGCCTTGGAGCACCGTGAGAAGAAGAAGGAAAGACAGGCTGGCGAAGCCCGGAAAAAACAAGTCAAGTTGACCTAGGGTTGTAGACACCTAGGGTTTTGGTAATTAGGGTTTTGACACCTAGGTTTCCACCGAAGGCTATTGGTGAGGGATTGTAATGTATAAATAGAGGTCGAGAGGACCTAGGTCCGGTCAGTACTGTAGTTGAGCCTTGTTATTGATTATTGTTCATGGAGAGAATATTGTATTATGGGTGAGAGAAGTGTTGAGAGAGAGAGCCTTCTGGTATTGTAAGATCTTCAGCTAGGTGCGAAGATCAAGTCCTGCAGCTGGGTGCGCAGGAAGGGAGAGAGAAAGAGAGACAGAGAGAGAGGATCCGCTAGCCAAGAGCACATATCAGAACTATAAGTTTTATCTTAATATATCATAATCACAGTTCTGTGGACGTTTCCCTAGAGAGAGGGTGAACCATGTACATCTGTTGTTGTGTGTGTGATCGATGCTTTGAGCTATGTTGTTGTTATATTGTTATCTGCATTATTGCATTAGATCATATCTATAACTGTGAAGGATAGATCTAGCTAGTTGAATGGTAGATGCATGTTATGTTGCTATTGTAATAAGAACCACTTGATATTGCCCTGGTTGTAGACATATCTATCATACAACCCCCTTATAGCTGCTTTGGGTAAGACTGCATCTGCTTCACAGGTGTTGCCAAAAGGGCCAGTAGCTAGGGCTTGTTGGTGCGCTCTTGGAGCTGAACCCTGGGTCTACCGCTATGCCAACAAATGGTTCCGTTGCCGAGACCAGAATCTTTTGAAGGGAATGTCAAGGTGGTTCCCATCGAAGACAAAGATTCAGAAGTGGATAGAGGATTAAGAGAAAGACTTCGTTGAAGCCCAGAACAAGAACCTTAAAATAAGCACTGAAGATTGGCTACAAAGATACATCTTCACCGACATTCAGGAGATCTTCTTTGGAGGAATCCATCAGGAGCTACATGAGTGGTGGGCTAGGTTAGTTAACACAAAGTTTGAAATGAGATCTAGACCTCTTGTGGTTTGGACACCAGCATTGATCCAGAAGGTCAAGAGAGTTGACAACGTTGTATCCACAGTAGTAGATCACTGGTTTGATAGTACCATCGAAGGGTATATCACCGAGTTTGTTGTTGACAGAACATAATCGTATAGCCAAGTCGAAAGATACTTTTTCAAAGGACCCAGAGGAAAAATTTTGCACTTCCTGAAGCTAAGAATCAAGATTCTCTTGCATGAAAACCACATCTTGAAGATACAGTAGATTGATTGGACTTGAAAAGGCTAATGTTCAAGATCTCGGACAGTGACAGTGAAACAGAAGAAGGAAATACGCTCAGTGGGAAAGTATTTTGAGGAGTTCACCTTGAGAACTTGTTTAAGCAAAACTACGGGGAAGAGGGTTTCTATAGTGGAGAAGAGGTAGATCTAACTGACGAAGAGCATCTAGAGCCCACTATAATAGAAGAAGGGGAAGCTGAAGAATTGCGCCAAAGCGAGCCAGAAACCTCAGGAACTGTGTGAACTACTGAAGTAAGTAACATTAATCCTCTTGTTGTCCCAACAATACTTAGTAGTTAGAATAGTCAGAACCACCAGAGTCTTCAGAGTACTGTTACTAGTAACTCAGCATCTACTCAGACAAGAACTTTAGTCAGCTTTATGGCAGATGAAATGAGACTCCCTATCTTTAGAGGAGATGGATTTGAAGATCCAGATCAACATTGGTTTTTGTGTGAGGTCGTATGGAATATTAAAAGTATCATCGAAGAAGCCATCAAGAGAACCCATTTCAACACTATGCACACTGAGATGGTACATGAAACTTGTCCAAGGACTGGCACAGCCTAAGCTCTTGAATGAGATCAAGAATGCGTTTATTGCAGAGTTTAAGAAACCTAAGTCGAAGTCACAATGTATTACGAAACTAAAAGAGATTAAACAAAAGGTAGAAAAACCTGTTTGGGAGTTCGACCAGAGATTCAAGACCCTGACAGGACGATTAACTTTCTAGATCCCTAACGAACAGAACAAAGAATGGTTCATCGCTGCATTGTTACCACACATAAGAGTCCCTTTGATGCATCATAATATTGTATCTCAGGCAGAAGATTTGGAGATCTCCATGAATCTTGAATCAACACCGATGGGAGAATCTAGCTTAGGCATTAGCCAGATCATGAGCCATCTAACTAGTTTGTCTTTACAGGTTGAGGATATGAAGAAAGATAAGGGAAAAGACAAAAGCGAAGATATCTGGTGTGTAAGATGCAGATTTGAAGGACATGATAAGGAACATTGTCCCTTATTTCATGAGTACTTGGCATCAGGGGTACTAAGCCCCTTAAAGCAAGTTAACCTACCCTGGTGTGATGTATGCAGAAATAGGCATCACCCAAGTGAGTGCTACTACATGAAAAAGTATGTCTAGACACCCACAAACTTGTATTGTACATTCTGTAAAACAGTGGGGCATGATGATTGGGATTGTAGAGCTTATGATCTCATGCATGAAAGGTCGAGAGACATATACAAGATTCAAGGCGAAGTACAACAAAAAGGAAACACTCTGCAGTACAACTCTTCGGGGAGAGGAGATTTCACTCCTCGCGGTGTCTACAGAGGACAAGGATGAGGGGTCGAGGCCAAGGACAAATAATCTGTTACAACTGTGCACAGCCAGGACATTTAGCAAGGGATTGTCAGAATCCCTGCACAACCTCTAGTTACTGTAACTCCTTTGAGCATGTCATAAAGGAATGCCTTGTGCTACTGGCTAAACTTTAGGAAAGATGAGGACCTCAGCAAAACCCACAAGTACAACTGATATATGATAAACCTTGAGGAGCAGGCCCTAGATTCGTTGTTATCACTCGAGGAGGCGTTGCTACAGGAGAAGAGAGAGTAGCCCAAGGAAAGACTGAAAATGACCACAGAGTCAGGAAAGCTACAAAAAGGACCCCAACGTTCGATGCTAAGAAAGAAAGAGAGATATTCGAGGAGGAAATAAAATATTTCAAAGGAGATCAAGGATCTTCATCAAAGAGATAACCAGAAATCAAAGAATATGGCATGCCTCAGGCATTTGATCCATCTGCATCACCAACAGAAGGGAAAGAGGTAAGTAAACTCATGGAATTTTTGTACACTTGTGTTAAGTTGATTCAAGATAAAGGCACTGTACAAGAATTACAAGATTTAATCAAGGAGTATGAACTAGGAAAACTAGACCCATTACTAAATAGAGCAGTGCACCAAATTGGAAAAAGGATAAGGACAAATAAAGAATTACACTTGAATGCTCATATAGGAGAGTATGAGATAGACTATGTGGTCCTCGACTTAGGGTCAGAGGTGAATGTCATGACGAAGCAGACTTGGGCACTGATGGGAATACCCAAGATGATATATTCCCCTATCAGGCTTTGCATGGATAATCAACAAGTTGTCAGCCTATTTGGATGATTAGAGCATGTTCCAGTGAACATCGATGGAGTAAGAACCTTTGCAGATTTTGAGGTAATTGAAATTGTTCATGATAGATGCCCTTACCCTGCATTGTTAGGAATTTATTGGGCCTTCGACAATTCCACTGTTGTCGATCAAAAGAAAAGCCGCATGACATTTGAGAAAGCTGGCCTTAGGGTCATTGAACCTTTAGATCCATATGAGGGTCCACTATACATAGAACATATCAGAGAAGAGGACCACACATTTGAATTGGAAAACATCTACAAATTAATAGCCAGACAATAGGATTATTTCAACCCTACAGCTAATGGGAATCTGAGTTGGCGAAGTGACAACACATGTTCATTTGACTCAGAAGAAGCACAGGAGAATTGGTAGAACCAAATGTACAAAGTATCTACAAGAAGATGTGCTAGACTAACCAGATAAGTTCGTTGGATTGGCACAATAGTGAGTAATCTACCCACATTTGATGGGTTGAACCCCTTAGAGAAATTCTTATCAAAATTTGAGACAAGTGTACCAACACAACAGAGGATGTTGGCAATGGATGAGGCCATGAAAGCCACACCAACAAGATGGTGGAGGACACATAAAAGAAATATTGCAGACTGGACACACTGCCGAACTTTGATGACAGTGTGGTTTTCAGCACAAGTAGGAAGCTGCAAAGCAAGGTACAAAGGACCATGTATGAAGCTACGAAGAGGCCTGGAGTGACATTCCTAGAGAACAATGGGTACACAAATTCGTGAATACGCTGGATACCACCCCGATTAACTGGTACCTTCAAGCAGAGTTGCGCCTTGTCACTTCAGAATGGGAAGGTATGATCCGGAATTTTATAACCACCTTTTTGTTTGATAGTGAATTTCATTATGTAGATCAAGCACTACATATGGTGAGACAAAAAGTATTTAAGGAGGTATCTGGCCTCCCTTTGGAGCAAGAAGAGGATGAATGGACTATGACCCTCCAGAAATTGTAGACCTACTACAACATTAATGCCGACGAAGACAATGATCCAAGGAAGGTGAATATCACAGAAACAGAAGGTCAGAGAGATGTGAAAGGACCAGGAGTTGAATTTTCATTCATTGGACAACCGATAAAGATAAAGAAATTCAATATCGAGACAGAGGAGACACCAAATCTTGCCAATGTTGGAGATTATTGGGACGTTGCTACGACTGACAAAATCACAGAATTATTGCACGAGTATCAGGACTTGTTCCCGACCAAGTTTACTGATATGAAGGGAATCAAAGGACCTATGGGAGAAATGAGAATACCTTTGAAACCATATGTGAAGCCAGTCAAGCAAAGACCCTACAGATTGAACCTAAAATAAGGAAAAAGTAAATATTGAGCTCGACATAATGCTAGAAGCAGGGATTATTGAACCTGTCGAAGAGTCGGAGTAGATTATCCCCATGGTAGTGCAAAATAAGAAGACAAGTGAGATCAATATTTGCGTAGATCTCAGGAAGTTGAATGATGCTTGTCTACATGATCCTTTCCCTACACCTTTCACAGACGAAGTGTTGGATAACGTGGGAGGCCAAGAAGTATATTCTTTTACAGATGGGATTTTAGGATACCATCATATTTGCATCACCAAAGAGGACCGTCATAAGACTACGTTTTCCACAAAGTGGGAATCCTACCAATATACAATAATTCCATTTGGACTAAAGAATGCCCCAACCATATTTTCCAGGGTGGTGGTTGAAGCATTCAAATAATTTTTGCATAAGTTTTTAGAAGCATACCTTGATGACTGGACTGTTTTTAGTTTGTTGAAAAATCATATTGAATGTCTAAGGCTAATGCTGGATAAATGTAGGCAGTGTCAAATTGCTTTGAATTTTAAGAAGTGCATCTTCTTCTCACCATTTGGAGTATTATTAGGTCATATTGTATGCAAGCAAGGATTATTGGTGGATCCATCCAAAATTGCAAGTATAGTTGATTTACCACCACCTACATCAATCAAACAACTGCGCAGTGCGCTAGGACATACTGGCTATTACATGAAATTTATCAAAGGATATGCTCAGATTACTGCGCCAATAGAGAAGTTATTAAAGAAAGACTATCAGTTTGGTTGGATAGACGAATGCCAACAAAGCTTCAACACATTGAAACAAAAGATGGTCACTATGTCTATTCTAGTCTTTCCCAACTAGAGCAAGGAATTTCATGTGCATGTTGATGCATCTTCTATTGCATTAGGAGTAGTATTGGCACAACTTGGAGAAGGGGACATTGATCATCCATTAGAATTTTCCAACAGAAATCTATCCACAGCTGAAATCAATTACACTACTACAGAGAGAGAGGGACTAGCCATGGTGTATGCATTGCAAAAATTCTGCCACTACTTGTTGGGAGGACACTTTAAAATGTTTACTAATCACTCTGCATTGAAGTACCTAGTCAACAAGCTAGTGTTGGGGGGGAGAATATGCAGATGGCTTCTCATGTTTCAAGAATATGATTTTGATATCATAGTTAAGCCAGAAAAAATGAATAAGGGTCCAGACCAGTTGTCGAGGTTGGAGCATGGCGAAGACCCTACCAGTCTGGAGGATACACTACCGGATGCACATCTACTCGCCATTAGAAAGATTCATGACCACTTCACAAACATAGTCCAGTTCCTGTCAACAAGAATGGCTCCAGGAGAGTACACGATCCCTTAGAAGAAACAACTAGTGGTGCACGCTGCATATTTTTCACTGATAGTTGGTCAGCTATATAAAATGGGACCTGATGAGATCCCAAGAAGATGTGTTATGGAGGCAAAACGCCCTATGATCCTTGAAGAAGATCATGAAGGCATTGGAGGAGGAAATTACATAGTAAAAGCAACTGCGCAGAAGATTCTGTGAGCTGGCCTTTGGTGGCCTACGTTACATAAAGATGCTAAAGAATATACCAGAGCATGCGATATATGCCAGGGAGTTGGAAAACCATCCCTAAGAGATGAGATTCCATTAGCACCGTAGATGACCCTACAAGCATTTGAAAAATGGGCCATTGACTTCGTGGGAACTATAAACCCACTAGGAAAGCGCACAGGAGCAAGGTATATTATCACTACGACAAAATACCTGACTAGATGGGCCGAAGCAAGAGAAGTCAAGGACTGTAGTGCAGCTACAACTGTGTGTTTTATATTTGATGACATAATAACCAGGTTTGGATGCCCTAAGGTCCTTATGAGTGATCA
>JASDQU010026047.1:14071-27734 GCA_032191745.1 Picea mariana | reverse complement strand
GTTATGTCATTTTGGTTTTCTAATGCTCTGAAAACTTTCATGCATGTGATGAATGAGGTATTCAAGCCTATCCTAGATGACTTTGTTATTGTGTATTTAGATGACATTCTTGTTTTTAGTAGGACTTGGGATAAACATGCAAGGCATGTAAAACAAGTACTGGATACTTTTCAAAAGGAAAAGTTGTATGTGAAAATGTCTAAATGTGAATTTTGAAAGACTCCACTTGTATACTTAGGTCATATCATGGGAGGAGGATAATTGAAGATTGATCCTTAAAAAATTGAAGTAATTGTAAAATGGCTTGAGCCAAAGAGTGTAACCTAAGTCCGAAGCTTCTTAGGTGTAGTCCAGTATTGGAGGGGATTCATTCCCATCTTATCCTTTACAGCAGCTCCTTTGCATACCTTAACCAATGTGAAGAACACTTTTCAGTGGGAAGGAAAGAAACAAAAATATTTTGACACTTTGAAGGAAAAGATGAGTACCTCACCAGTATTAGCACTGTCGAATCTTCAACAACATTTTGAGATCGAGACAAATGCCATCGGATACGCCATGGGTGTAGTATTGATGGAATATCGTAAGCATATCTGTTACCACTCTAAAAAATTTAACCAAGTTGTTGTTAACTATCCTACATATGATAATGAGTTGTATGAATTAGTTCAAGGCGTAAAGAAATGGAAGCACTACTCGTTAGGGAAGGAAACAATTATACATACATATCAACAACCCTTATAGTATCTTCAATAATGGACAAAATTGCAACAATATCGACACTATAGATGGATGGGTTTTCTACAACAATTTCATTTGGTAATCAAGTACAAAAAGGGTACAAGTAACAAGGTATATGATATGATTTCTAGACCTCCTATTGTTTCTTCTATTTGTTTGAAGAAAACGTATTTATCTCATGATAGCTATGTAGAAAAATATGCCATCGATGATGATTTTAGGTAAGTATATGAGAAGCTAACCCATGGTGCATGTGTAGAGAACTATTGTCTGTATTGAAAATTACTCTATCATCTTGAAAAGATATGTATTACTACAAGTGAACATGTCCATGTAATACGAGAAACTCACACTTCTCCTGTGTCCCAATATTTTCGGGTAGGAAAAAAAATGGCTCATTTGCAGATGTTTTGTTATTGGCCTCAAATGAAATAAATTATAACTAAATATGTAAAGGGGTGTGTGATGTGTTCTACTTGTAATCCTAATAATAGATAACTGGGGCTATACTCACCACTTCCTGTTCCATCCCATCCACCATGGGAAATCATTTCCATGTATTTTATAGGTGGTTTACCAATGAACAAAGAGGGTCATGATTATTTTTATGTCATAGTGGATAGGTTCAGCAAGATCTATATCTTGATGCCATGTAAAAAGAAGATCACTACTGAGAATACTTCTAATCTCTTCTTTCAGTATGTTAGGATTCACTTTGGGTTACCCCTATCCATTGTCTCGGATCAAGATACTCATCCCTTGGGAATTTTTGGACTAGCTTGTGGAGAATGATGGATACCAAATTGAAGAGGTGCACTGCTTTCCATCCATAGATTGACAGACAAATAGTGGTGGTAAACATAACAGTGGAACTTTTTCTTCAAGGCTACTGCAACAAGCATCCTAAGTTATGGGATGAACAAATACCCTATGTAAAACATGCTTATAACCGATCTTTACATTAATCCACTCAGATTTCACCTTTTGAGACATGTTCTGGGTACCTACCCAAGGTTCCTATGGACTTGATTTATGGGAGAGATGTCGATATGAATGAAGAATGAATAGAATGCAAAGCCAACAAGTTCATCTAGAGGATCCAACAAATACACCAAGAAGTAAGAGAACAATTGGAGAAGATTCAAGCACAGTATAAAGATCGACATGACAAGCACTAGGTTGATCATCAGTTCCAGGTTGGAGACCGGGTATGGCTTCACATAAGGAAGGAGCGATTGAAGAGTGAAGGAAAGAAACTCAAGCCTATCCGTTAGGGACCCTTCACTATCTTGGATAAAAGAGACACTAATTCTTTTCATTTATATATTCCACCTTATTTGTAGATTTACTCCATTATGAACATAGAGAACTTGAAAATGTTTTATCCTCCGATGATCATGGATCAGGATGAGGAAGTTTCAACAGCTTCGGTTGATGAGTTTTCACCTGAGTACTTGGATGAATTACAGGAAGATATCATCTTGGACAGAAGGATGAGGACTTCACGTAGGGGTGATGTTGATTATCTTTGAGTAGGCTTAAAGGGAACACATCCAAGCAAGGCAAAGTGGATTGAGAAGGACAAAGTGAGGGGACTCTTCCCTCACTTACTAGTTGATTGATGAAAGCTTTTAGTGGTTTAAAAAGCACTCAGTGGGAAGGCATCATCCAAAAAGGATCCATATAAGGATAAGAAAAACTCAGAACTCGTAGAGGCAACTCAGAACGCTTAGAATGGCTTCAGCAAAGTGAGAAAAGGGAAAAAATTCAAAGTTCCCAAAATATAATTATCACAAAGAGCAGGGTGCAAGATTTATAATGGAATAAACGACTCGTCAAATAGAGTTATGGATCGAACGATATTTGTGGTCAAAGTGTTTTTCAACCTATCCCAGTCAACAGGGATGAGTCAACATCCATACTGTTGACGTCAACATCATTACATCATCATCCGCACAACATATGTGGCAAGCAAAGAGGGAGACATGTGTCATGCTGACATCATCATGATGATGTTGCAGCACGAGAGGCTACCACATGTCACTCATTTTTGGACTTTTTGGGTCAACTTGTGGACCAATGAAAAGTTACCACGTGGAAGTCTATATGACACGTGGCAAGGTGATGTAGAAGCAAGGTGTTGTGGTAGGATGACCATGCAATGAGGTAATGTGGGCCAATGATTGGCTTCCACGTGGCCCAGTCATGGGCTCCCATGTGGCAGTGGGAAAATGCCCAATGATGCCCAACAACCGAAAAAATCAAATATATATATATATATATATATATATATATATATATATATATATTAAAAAACAGTTTGCCAAACTTGGCGGTTGCTTCGCCAGTTTAGCAGAATCTCTGCCAATTGCCTCGACAGATTTAGCAAAGCACGCCAGAACCGTTGTAACAAGGAGAAAAAATGAGAGGCCTATGGGATTCGTCCTTGAGACCTCCGCCTAACGAACAACCTAAGTATAGCTTTGCTAACCACTATGCCCAATGG
This sequence comes from Picea mariana, assembly GCA_032191745.1. NCBI lineage: Eukaryota > Viridiplantae > Streptophyta > Pinopsida > Pinales > Pinaceae > Picea > Picea mariana. Next base: position 24,487 of record JASDQU010026047.1, on the reverse strand, counting down.
ACCTATCAATGCATAACGACCTAGATTTTGTATAATAAGGGGCCTCAACCAGTGTACAGGGACAGGGGGAGACCAAAGCATGGATTTGGGGACAAGGCACACATTTTGATATTTTTCCGATCATTCATTTGCAAAGACAGACAAGGAAACTGAGGCAGGGGTGTCACTTGGGCCTGAAAGTGCCAAACTCGCATCGAGGCGTGGAGCCGGTCTTTTTTAGGTAGTTCGACACCACAAACATAATAATGATGTTATTTTTCTAATATAAGAAAATATTTTGTAGCTTAGCTCCATAATGAAGTATACTTCTGTATTTTGTGCAATTAACATTCTTATAGTGTTTAATTTAGATACTGGTGAAATATTTCTGCATAATCAATGCCCTCTTTTTGTGAATACCCTTTTTCCACCAATCTAGCTTTATATATATCTATACTACCATCTTCTTTGAATTTAGGTTTTTATATCCATTTATATCCTATGGGATTTTTATCTTTAGGAAATCTAGTCAATTCCCAAGTTTTGTTTTTCATTATAGAGTCATAATCTTCCTCCATTGCTTTTCTCCATTCTTCATGTTCATTAGCATCATTAAAAATCATGGGTTCTATGCCATTTGAAATATTACTCATTAGGGAATAATATTTATATTTTTTAGGTGGGCGAACCTGTCGTGAATATCTTTTCAACTGGTTGGTGACTTTTTCTTTCTTTTGTGAATATTCTTCTTCACTTCTAGATGTATCCATGTCACTGGGTGACTTTTCCTGTTCCTTCTTCTCTTTTTGACTTCCTCATCTTCAATAAGTACACACCATCCTTCATGATTGTTGTATTCATCATTTCTTTCTCCCTACTCATGGAAAATTACATCTCTACTTGCAAACTGTTTGTGAGTAGATGGATAAAACGATTTATATGCTTTAAATTCTGAACAATATCCTATAAAAATATATTTGATAGCTTTAGCATCAAACTTCTTCCTATTCTCCTTTGGAATATATGCAAAATCCTTACACCCAAATATCCTGAAATTATTAACTGCTAGTTTAGAATCATACAAGGCTTCGAAAGGAGTTTTATGATCAAGACACCATGTTGGACTTCTCTTCTTTAAGTAAACAACAATGGTAATGGCCTCAACCCAAAAATCATTTGATAGATTCTTACCTTTCATCATACTTAGTGCACACTCCACCAAAGTTCTGTTTTTCCTTTCTGCAACTCCGTTCTATTGTGGAGTGTGGGGTGCTGTAAATTGTTGTACTATTCCATGATCTTTGCAATACTTGATGAAGTTCCCCAATCTATACTCTCCCCCTTGATCTGAGCGAAGGATTTTTATGTGTTTCCCTGTTTGCTTCTCCACCATGTTTTTAAATTCCTTGAAGTATTAAAAAACATCACTCTTTTTCCTAAGGAAATAAACCCATGTGTATCTTGTGCAGTCATAAATAAAGAATAAGAAATAATAAGCACCTCCTAGTGACCTTGTCTGAATTGGTCTACAAACACGAGTGTGTACAAGTTTTAATAGATATATTTTTCTCCTATCATGATTAGAGGGGAATTCATGTCTGTGCATCTTTCCTAATGCACAACCTTCACAAGAATCATACTCATTCTTCAACATAGGGAGTCCTTCAACCATACTTCATTTTTGTAATAACAACAAATCATGATAATTAATGTGACCATACCTTTGGTTCCAAAGAGTTTCTATAGGCATAGTCGCAGAAGTTAAAGCTTGATTATTCTTGTTGGTGACAACAAGATTTCATAGGCCTCCAACTCTGACACCTGAAGAAACAAGACTATAATGATCCACCAAGTCCTTCACTATACAATGTATCTATAATAATTTTACCTTCAAATTCTGATATCTAATGGTGGACACAGAAAGTCAAGTTTTTCTTTATCCTCAGGAAATACACAACATTGAGAATGTGTCTCATAGCACCATTCAGAAGTGTTACTAGAATATCTCCATATCCCTTGATTTGATAAGAATGATCATCTCCAAGATAAATATGGGCACCATTATGTGTTTCTTTAAAGTTTATATACCAATTCTTATTACATTTCATGGGAATTGAAGCGCCATAATCAACAAACCATGCATGAACATCATCAGTTTCAATAGACAATGCAACATTAGACACAAACAATTTGAGATATTTTGGATCAATATTCGGGGTTTCTTCTGCAAAATGTCCTGAATGTTTTATATTTTTATGCCTAGCCTCATCATCATTTTTCTTCTTTTAAAATTCTATGGAAAGATGCCCAATCCTACCACAATAGAATCACTTAGGTTCATTTCTATTCGATGACATGCCTTGATTTGTCTTTGAATTCCTCTGAAATGAACTTCCTCCTTTGCCTCCTTCTCATGGTTTCCCTTTATGGAATCTCTTCTGTGTCCATAGTGCTAAGTCTGAATTCTGAGGCTTCAAATTCACACGCCTCTCTTCCTCTTGCAACAATATGCCTGTCAATTGCTCAAAAGTAGGAGATTTATCCCTCGCTGCAAGGCCTGTTATAAACATTTGATATTCCTCTAGCATTCCATTTAGGGAAATTGTGACATGATTAGTGCTTGACACTTTTCTCTCCTATATCTCCCAATTTATCTTTCATTTCTTTAACTCACCCAATAAAAGTACTAACATACTCATTTATATCCATTTTAATACTTAGCAACTTACTCTTTAGGAAAAAAATGTGATTTGTATTATTAGTTTGATACAGATCTTTAAGTGCTTGCCACTTTCACTAGAAATCTTAGCATCTCTAATATGCAAAATTATGCTATCTTTAATAGACATTCTCAACAATACCTTGGATTTTTTCTCTCCCTTATCTCAATCTAAGATTTTTTCCGTTGTCACACCTACAATCCCATCGAGCCATCCAATTTATTGGCTTCGTTGAAATAGGTTTCTATCAGTGGATTCTCCATCTATCAACTCCATCTATCAAATCTACACAGATCTTATGATTTATGAACATGTGTGGACTTGAAGTGTATGCGCGGATAGAGAAATTATGCAAATAGCTTTAGCAAACAACGATATCCCTTCAACTCAGATTCTCTCTTCTTCATGCGCCTGTGTATGCAGATTTCTCACGCAAATTGCCCTTTCACAAAGACAATGCACCAGCAAGGAAATAAAAATCGTTGGCGACCTCCCCACTGGCTGTCCCTTTGCTACTCCACTACAATCTCCCTTGCAATGAGACCCTTCACGCACAAGCTAGCAGGGAACTAAAACGAGGAGGAACGAAAACGATCCGTTCAACCCTCCCCTTCACCAACAAGCGATCCACCTCTTCATGATATTGCTCCACGTAGATGGTAGCATGTAGCCTCTCCACGCTCAAACAATAGAGAGTGACTCAAGGGGTGCGCAACGACAAGTTCATACACTCTCCACACAGACTCTCTTCTCATGAAGATCGATAGAGGGCCTAGTCGTGCTCCACGCGGACTCTCTTCTCCAGCGCAGACTCTCTCCTCCAACGCAACGGCTCGAATCCTCCTCATACGTGATCCTCTGGCGCGGTTTCTCGTATTGCAGGGCTCTTATAACAACTTGAAACTGGAGAGAAGAAAACCGACTAAGAACATTTGGAGACGGGGAAGCAATGTTACACTTCGTTCAAATGATTAATGAGATTTACAATGTATATATACGATGCCATATAGTTTAGGAACAGTTTTGAAACGTTGAGACTGTTGGAAACTAATCACCCTCAAAGCAACTAATTCTCTATTATTGTAAGTTTTTCTTCTAGAACATCACATATATTAATTTAGTGTTTCAATATACTTATGGATAAAATCAATATATTCAATATAATAATCTTGAAATGATTATTTAATTTATATTTAAGAAAATCAATATTTCATGTAAATAATAAAATATAATTTATTATTTATATAAAAACTTTTTATTATTATTATTATTATTACATAATAGATGGTGTGTAACTCATATACTATTAGTTTTAAAAGAAAAATGTTATAAATTTTAAATAAATATAAATTATAAAAAAACAATCTCAATTATTATTTAATATAAAAAACTTAATCATATATTAAATTTAATTTAATATAAAAAAAATTATATATTTAATTTAATTGATAAAGATGATGATGGTTAGCTGCCATTGAGACCAAAATTGGTTTAAGAAAAACAAAAGATTACTTGGATTTCTTTAAAATGTTATGAATGCTTGAAAACCATTAAGAGAAGTGTTTCAAGATCACTAATGTTTTGGTGACTTAGAAGGTTAGGAAGGATCGTATTGTAACAAATAAGATATAATTTGGGTATATGCATAACATTTTAGGAGAAATTGTTTTTCATCTTCAACCCTCTTGATGTCACAAAGGTGACACATTCTTTCTTACCGTGCTATTTTGGAGATTGTCCAAGACCCAATTTCACTATGCATCTCATGATAATTGGTTATTATTTTAGACATATTGATTCTCTTCTTTACGCTAGTCAAAATAGAGAGATACTATTGATCTTCAACGTTAGGGTTAACCACCTCCTTATAATATCGTAATTTTTTTTAATCCTCTAATTGTTTATCACCATTAATTCTCCTTAAATTTACCTTGTACAATATTTTTAATATCATCGATGTTTTGTAGAATAAATTCTTCTTTTATTGCCCAATGATTATCCAAGACTTCACATCATTATGCCATCCCCGCTTGAGTCATTGGTCATTTTGGCTAGATTCCAAAACAATTTTGGGGATCCTCTTGTTATCCATGATGTTTATCTTGTTCTTGTACATTAAGTACCTAATCATCGTTGTTCTCTCAATGGGGAAAACGATCTCTTCAATGAGGAGGATATGATACCATGTATTTCCCTTAACTTTTACATTATAAGTTATACAATTATTTTTGATCTACTCTATCTTTCTCCAGGATTTTCGAGAGATATTTCATCCCCAAACTTCACATCCACACAAGATAAAATGAGTGACAAGATTCTAAAAGAGGATTTATTTCTTATCCCATATCCAAAGGTATGCTAATTTACAATTATTTTCAAGCCCATAATAATCTTTCTACCATTCATTTATCCTTTTCTCAATGCTATAAATACAATTGAGATTTTGATGAATATCAATTCCAAGATACTTGTATGAAGACACTTTGTCCAAGATATTATTGTCATATACAAAATTATTGTAGTTAATCATGTTGTATTTAATGATCATAACCTTTGTTTTGTCAGTGTTCACAGTCATACATGTACAAGAGAAGAAGTTCTTCGGGATTCTAAGTTGCTTACTAAGTCACAAGGAAACTTTTGATAATAAAAATATCATCATCATAGAGAAGAGGGATGATGACTACATTAGAAATAATTGGTCCAACACAATTTGTGGCTTCCAAACAATCTTCTAATTTGTCAATATAAATGAAAAAAAGGGCAGGGGAAAGGGGAAAACCTTGCTTGACTCAAAATATTTCCTAATGTCAATAAAACAACAAAGGATATTGGTTTTGTTGTTGTGAAGCTCCTATGAAATGATCCCAAGCATGATAAAGTGGTACACAATTGAATGATAACCTCTAAAACCGATCTGACCTTTAGCTCTTTTTCTGTGGCTTGATATCCATATGCTTATCTTCCTTTCCAAAACACTTCCGCATAGCTTCGACAAAATATGTCTAATAATAATGGTCCTATAATTAGAGGGATTGTTTTTATCCCCACTTTTAAAAATATGTACAATGTGGCTTTGATTCCAAGGTTTAGGGAAGCCCTTCTTGACTGCTAAATTGAAGAGCTTGTGTATGTGGGGGATCAAAAAGGGCCTCAAATTTTTAATATTTCATGTTGCTAGCCTCAATGTCCTTATATTTCCCATTTGTAAGTCGCTTAACCCAAAACTTTATGTCCTCCATAGAAAAAACATAATTTCTTGTATACACTTTTGGAATTTTGTCGAGGACACTATGGGATTTGTAAATACTTTTAAGGTAGGAATTACAATATGTCAAGGGAATAATAGCATTTTATTTAGTTGTATGAGTCAATATTTACCTCCAAAATTTATTTTGATCTAGCATAGAAATGTGCAAAAGATTCTCTTTCTTTCTATTTATGTAGTGCATTTTTTTTCTTTTAATTAGGGTTTTGTATCTATTAATATTATCATATTTCAAAGACTCATTAAATAAATCCCTAATGGATTTTCTAGAAATTTTACACTCGTTATCATACCAAGGGTTGAGAATTATATTCTTCTTTTTACACAACACTTCAATAGATAAAAGTTTTATGGAGGTACAGAGGATTGTTGTAAAATTAAGATATATGTCTTCAATATTTCTTTTATATGATAGAATATTTAAATCATTATTTAATTACATTAAAAAGTGATTAGGTTTATTTTTGTCAAAAGGTATATGCCTTTGGTTACAAAACTTATCTTCAAGGGGCTTTTTTTGCATGGTAAAGTTTACAGTTAGGGTTAAACGGTAAGAATTTACTATTTGGTTGTAAACAAGGATATACGATATCACATAGTCCACAACAATACTACCTATCCCATGGATATATGGTTATATTTATTCCACCTCATTAGACTATTACAAATGATTAGATCTTAAGAAATGCAAAGCTTGATTAGCTCAATACCATATAAATTCTTGGTCAATTCTTCTCAATTTCACTTGTTTCTATTATCTAAAACAAGGTGTTCATCTAGCCAAAAACCATTAGGATTGGAATCATTTCTTAAGATAATAGCTTGAGTAGTTGAAGTTCTAGAATTAATGTCTCCTATTAGTATTATAATACCTTCATTTCTCATAATGTAAATATATTTTTCTAAGATTTTATATGGACAATTTTTATCTAGATTGTTTTTTGTATAAAAGGTAGAATTAATAGGCACAAAATAACAAATTTCTATATACATCTTCTTAGCACTGACATCTGAAATATCAACCCAAATGAAATGATTGAGAGGGTCTTTTTTATGAAGACGAATGCGAAGGAAAATTTAATTTAATATAAAAAAAAATAATCATCTATTTAATTTAATTCAATTGATCATGATGATGATGGTTATCCTCCCTTGAGACTAAAATTGGTCTATAGGACCTTAAGAGAAGCAAAAAATTACTTGGATTTCTTTAAAATGTTATCAATGATTGAAAAACATTAAGATAAATGTTCCAATATCACTAATATTTTTATGACTAAGAAGGTTAGGAAGGCCTGTATTGTGAAAAATAGAATCTAATTTGGGTATATATAGGAAATTATAGGAGAAATTGATTTTCATCTTCAACCCTGTTGATGTCACAAAGGAGACACATTCTTTCATTCCATGGTGTTTTGGAGATTTTCCAACGCCTTGTTTCACTATGTAGCTCATTATAATTAGTTCTTATTTTAGAAATATTGATTTTCTTCTTGATGGTAGTCAAAAAATAGAGATATTATTGATCTTCAAGGTTATGGTTAACCACCTCCTTATAATATCATAAATATTTTTATCCTCTAATTCTTTGTCACACCATAGATTCTCCTTAAATTTAGCTTGTACAATATTTTTAATATCATCGATAATCTATAGAATAACTTCTTCTTTTATTCCCCAATGATTTATCCAAGACTTAGCATCATTATGCCATCCGCGCTTGAGCCATTGGTCATTATGGCTAGATTTTGAAGCAATTTTGGGGGTCCTCTTTTTATCTTTGTTGTTTATCTTGTTCATGTACATTAATTACCTAATCATAGTTTTTCTCTCAATGGGGTAAATGATCACTTTGATGATGAGGATATGATATGATGTATTTCCCTTAACTTTAATATTATAAGTTATAAAATTCTTTTGGATCTACTATATGTTTCTCTAGGATGCTCGAGAGATATTGCATCCCCAAACTTCACATCCACACAAGATAATATGAGTGACGAGAGCCTCAAAGAGGATGTTTTTCTTATCCCATAGCCAAAGGTATGCTAATTTAAAATTATTTTCAAGCCCATAATAATCTTTCTATCCTCCATTTCTCATTTTCTCAATGTTATAGTTCCAATTGAGATTTTGATGAATATCAATTCCAAGATACTTGTATGAAGATACTTCCTCCAAGCTATTATTGTCATATACAAAATTATCGTAGGTAATCTTGTTGGATTTAATTACCATAACCTTCGATTTGTCATTGTTCACAGTCATAAATGTACTAGAGAAGAATTCCTTCAGGATTTTAAGTTGCTTACTAAGTCACAAGGATACTTTTCATAAGAAAAATATCATCATCATAGAGAAGAAGGATGATTACTACATTAGAAATAATTGTTCCAACACAACATGGGGCTTCCAAGCAATCTTCTAACTTGTCAATGTAAATGACAAAAATGGTAGCAGACAGGGGACAACCTTGCTTGACTCCTATATTGCAGTTAACTTCTTCTAACCAACCATCAGTGCTCCTAAACAAATAATGATAGTGGTTTAATTGTTGTGAATCTCCTATGGAATGATCTTAATTGTGATAAGGTGGTACACATTTGAATGATAACCTCTAAAATCAACATGACCTTTAACTTTTTTTTTATGGCTTTCTATCCATATTCTTATATTGTTTCCAAAAACACTTCCATATAGCTTAGATAAAATATGTCTAATAATAATGGTCCTATAATTAGAGGGATTGTTTTATCCCCACTTTTAAAAATAGGTACAATGAGGCTTTGAGTCCAAGGCTTAGGGAAGACCTTCTTGACTACTAAATTGAAGAGCTTGTGTATGTGGGGAATCAAAATAGGGCATCCAATTTTTAATACTTCAGCTTGATATCCCTCAATGTCCTTATATTTCCCATTGTCAAGTCGCTTAACCCCAAACTTTATGTCTTCTATAGAAAAAACATCATCTTTTGTATACACTTTTGGAATTTTGTCAACGACACTATAGAATTTGTAAATATTTTTAAGGTAGGAATTACAATATGTCACAAGAGTCATAGAATTTTCTTTAGTTTTATGAGTAAAAATTTACCTCCAAAATTTCTTTTGATATAGCTTAGAAAGGTTCAAAACATTCTTTTGCTTTCTATTTATGTAGTGCATTTTTTTTCTTTTAATTAGGGCTTTGTATCTATTAATATTATCATATTTCAAAGACTCATTACATACATCCCTAATGTATTTTCTAGAAATTTCACACGCATTATCATACCAAGGATTGAGAATTACATTCTTATTTTTACACAACACTTGAATAGATAAAAAAATTATGGAGGTAGAGAGGATTGTTGTAAAATTATGATATATGTCTTCAATACATTTTTTTTATATGATAGACGATTTAAATCATTGTTTATATGGTAGAAGATTTAAATCATTGTTTAAGAAGTATATTCCTTTGGTTACAAAACTTATCTTCAAGGGGTTTCTTCTGCATGGTAAAGTTTAGAGTTAATACTAAAAGGTAAAAATTTACTACCGGGTTGTAAACAAGGACATTTGATATCACATAGTCCACAAAAATACTACCTAGCCCATGGATACAAGTCATATGGTTATATTTTTTCCACCTCATTATACTATTACAAATGATTAGATCTTGAGAAATGCAAAGCTTGATTAGCTCAGTACCATATAAATTCTTGGTCAAGTCTTCCAAATTTCTCTTGTACCTATTAACTAAAACAAGGTCCTTGTCTAGCCACAAAATGTTAGGATTGGAATCATTTCTTAATATAATATCTTGATTAGTTGCAGTTATAAAATTAAAATCTCCTATTAGGATAATACTACCTTCATTTCTCATAATGTAAATATATTTTTCTAAGCTTTTATAGGGACAATTCTTATCTAGATTATTTTTTTGTATAAACGGTAGAATTAATAGGTGCAAAATAAAAAAAAATGGTATATACATCTTCTTAGCATTGACATATGAAATCTCCGCCCAAATGAACTGATTGAGAGGGTCTTTTTTATGAATACGTTTGTGAGGAGAAATTTAATTTAATATAAAAAAATAATCATCCATTTAATTTAATTTAATTGATGATGATGATGATGTCTAACCTGTTGATTAATTGGGTTGGTTTTCATTGATGTCAAACCTTGAATAAAGTCTGGTAGTGAACTCTAGTAGCACAAAGGTTTGCGTAATGAACCCGAGTTTGTTTGATGTATAATGATATGATTTTTGACATATTTGCAGGTAAGACTAATCGAGATGGATATTACATGTCATGGCATTTCACGTGGTATGTGGAATGTCACATAACTCCTCACGGTTTGAGAGTTATGGCCTTATGAAGTTGAAGGACCCTCATATGATTGGCTTGAAACCCCAAAAGGTCAAAGAAGTCAAAGTGCTTGCAAAGAGGATTATTTAAAT
>JASDQU010026046.1:0-29796 GCA_032191745.1 Picea mariana | reverse complement strand
TAGAGCATCACAGGGATGACTCTATCCCCCATGGAGCCTAATGTTAGCGATTTTTCTTGTCTCGGGATTAGGCGTGCCCAGGTTTGCAGTTTGCACGGGAAGCACCTGAGCATATCCCAAGAGAATCCCATTTTGTAGCAGCAAGTCGAGCAAGCAAGCGGGCAAAGTTTTGTCTTCAGCAGTCGAGAACCATCCTCAAAGAAAATCGATGATCAAAATCTTATAGAGGAGACCGATGAAATCTTGTCGGCTGTTAGATCTCTAGAAGTTGCGCTGAGGTTAACCCCTAGCGTGCAGAGGAGGAGAATCAGAGTTTTCGAAGACAAGAAACTCTTACATGTAGGAATCGCGATCCGTGATTTCCTAACTGGATCAGAACCATCCGTCAGCAGGGATACGTGTCGAGAGATCCCGCAGAGTCGGGGATCGGGGAACTGAAAGTCCTGTGCACATGACAATAGGAATCGCGATATCCCGATATGCGATTTCCCGATGGAGTTAAGGACCATAGTGTGGGACAGGTGTTAGAAGATCAATCCTTGTAGGGAGACAACGCCAAGTGGCATTGGCATATCGCGAGTTCGGAGGTGCGTGAGTTGGAGCTGCAAAGATTTGCATCCAAAGTTGCGAGATTGCGAGAAGCAATATCTCGGCAACTGTTGGTTAGAATGTGGGACCGCAAGTGGAAGACAGGTGTCAGGTTTTCGCGACGGGGGACGTACCGTTGACATGTCAACGGCCATCAGCCATTGGGGAGAATCGCGAGTCCCAGGGACTTGTGTATCGAGACATCAAATACGCCAAAACCCCGACATAGGTTTGGCTCAAGTCATATAAAGAGGTGGTCGCATGGATCATAGTATAGCCAGGAGGGCTAACCCATACATGCGCTCATCGGAGAATCGGTGATCGGAAGTTCAAAGGGTCAAGAACTCTTGACAACGGGGAACACGAAACCCCGAAACCCGATACAGAGTTGAGAAAAGGTCTCGGTGAAGTTCAGGAGATCGTTAGAAAAGGAGAAGAGACCTATGGACTAGGTCGGGATTTCACTCAGGGATCCAAAGAGCCGCTTCGGCTCAGTAGAAAAGGAGAAAGAGGGTGGGTGAAGCCTCACGTCACCCATTTATTACAGAGTATGGAGGACCCGACTGAAATTGACCCAGGAAATTCCCTTGTACCGGTTCTCTCTAGGGAAGCCTGGACACGCCAGTTCAATATTCAAAGGGCTCAGCTACCCCCAGGCGCGAGCCATGCTGAATTAAAGAGGTGCACGACAGGGGAGCAGAGGGCAGATTTGATTAAGGCAGACCGACAGCCCATCCTGACAGAGAAGTTCCCCAATGTTAAGCATTTAATTCACGATATGATCGGGCCTGGAGGGCGAGGAGTTAGCTCGATGTATATGTAGGCATTTTGGCCATTTTTGTAAGGGATCGATGGTTGAGCAGAGCTCCCGGGTTGTAAAGTTTTAATGAAGCATTGTTGTTCTAGATATATATGAACTTTGGAGACTTCTTGCCTTATGAATGCCAGTTTCTTTCATGTCTTTGTTTACACTGTGTTAGAGCAGCTCAGAATTGGAGGATCCAGTCAAGCTGTAGCTATTATAGGATGATGTTGTAATGGATCACTGTAATAGTTATGGAGACTCTAGTCAGTTCCTATGATTTCTTTGACGTTGAATGACTTGGAATTAGAGGATCCAGTCAAGTCCTTTATTCAGTTTCTCGAAGCCCTGAAACCAGGAGGATCCTTCTTTTGGAGTTTTTCCCCTACAAACCACCGCAAGCCATTTCCCCAGAGCTGTTTTTTCGTCTTCTCCTAAGTCTTCCACCTGCTCATCTTTTAATCAACCCACTGGCTGAAGTTAGGATTCCATACCTCCTCTATTCTTTACATACCAAACTCAGTCCTTGAGTTAGAGTGATACCTCCTAGAGCCATTATCTCCATCTGATCACCCTTTATAAACAAATCATGACATAAAACTGATGGGCGTTGGGCTCTACTCCTGCAAGCAATCTAGGAGTGACTTCTGACGCTAACAATTTCCTCAGAGCGTGGACGATTGCTGCCAGCTCCAAATCGTGAGTGGCATAATTCTTTTCATGCTCTTTTAATTTTCTGGACTCATAACAGATTACAAATCCATTCTGATTGAGGACCCCTCCTAGTCCTTCTTTGCATGCATCAATGCATACCATGAAATCCACATTTGGATCTGCAATCCTCAAGATTGGAGCGCTGGTTAACAGTTGCTTCAATCGCTGGAAACTTTTCTCACACTCTTCAGTCCATTGAAAATTTTTCTCCTTCCTTTGCAAGGAAGTGATAGGGTGAGCTATCTTTGAGAACCCTATTATAAACCTTCTGTAGTAACCCGCCAGACCCATAAAGGATCTAACTTCCGCCACATTCCTTGGCACTGACCATTCTCGGATGGCCTCAACCTTCTCAAGATCCACGACGATCCCTTCCTCTGAAATAATGTGCCCCAAGTAATAGATATGCCCTTTGATAAAATGAGCATTTGCTCAATTTGGCATACAATTGGTGTTCTCTCAACGCTTGTAGCACCATTCTCAGGTGTTGTTCATGCTCTTCCTCTGATTTGGAATACATCAAGATGTCATCCAAGAATACTATGATAAACTTGTCTAAATAGTCCCTGAATACACCATTCATCAAGCACATAACAACAACAGGTGCATTTGACAGTCCAAACGGCACCACTGTGAACTCCTAATGACTGTACCTTGTTTTAAAGGCGGTCTTGTTGATGTCCTTATCCCTTATTCTTACCTGGTGATATCCTGATCTGAGATCTATCTTTGAAAATATTTTCTCACCCTTCAACTGATCGAAAAGATCATTGATCCTCAGCAGAGGATACTTGTTCTTGACAGTTGCCTTGTTCAACTGTCAAAAATCAATGCACAACCTCAACGTCCCATCCTTATTCTTCACGAATAGGACCGAGGCACCCCAAGGTGACACACTAGGGTGAATGTACCCCTTCTTTAGAAGCTTTTCAAGCTACAATTGCAACTCTTTCAACTCTGGTGTACTCATTCTATAAGGAGCTTTTGAAACTGGAGCTGCTCCAAGCATCAAATTTATAGAAAAATCAATGTCTCTCTTCGGAGGTAGTCCAGGTACCTCCTGAAATGCGTCTTTGAACTCTGTGAATACCTCATGGTCTCCAATCCTTGAGACTTCATCTCTGGATGCTTCCTCCACATGGGTTGCAAATAATTGACAACCTTTTCTGTAGCACTTCTTCAACTGCATGGCTGAGATTTCTCTAACAGCCACAGCTCTAGGAATCCCTTTGACTGTTTTCCAATTCCCTTCCTCATCCAGACATGTAAACCTCTTCTTACAATAGTCCAAAAGGGCATGGTGCTAGTCCAACCAGTCCATTCCAATTAAACAATCATAAGATCCTAAAGGCAGAATATTCAATTCAGCCTTCGTGCTCAGTCCTTTTATGTCCACATGACAGGACTTCACCAACTCAGGGACTTTCCTCTTGGTTCCTGTAGCCAACTACACTAACCAAGACTTTTCATGTTTTCTTATTGATAAATGCAAACTTTCCACCACCCTAGGATCTATATAACTACGGCTAGCCCCTGAATCGATTAAAATAATAAATGGTTGGTTGTTAATCATACCTTCCACTTCAATCATGTGCGATTGAAATTCAGCTTGTTTGTTGTCGGCTACGTAGATCCTTAGCATTATACTGCCCATGTCCTCCACTGTTTCAGCTTGTTGAACAATATGGACAGCTCTTGCTTTGTCATTTTTATGGGGACAATCCCTATACTTGTGGTTTCCTTTACAGCCCCAACACTGAATGGGCGTCTATCTTTGCCTTTGTTACCCCATTTCATCCATTCTCGGCTCTCTAAACGATGGATGTCCTTGAGGATTATTTCTAAAAAAGGGAGGTTTGTTTCCCTTCTGCCTCTGTTCCTTCTTAAACTTCCTCTGGTCATCCCAAGCCTTATGAAAGGTAGGATTTTCTCTTTGTTGTTCATATAAGCATTTAGCCCTTCTTATTGTTTCTTCCATAGTCTTAGGATCATCATACTGAATATTGTCACCAAAGGTAGGTGGTAGTCCACTCAGATACCTCTGAATCTTGACAGCCTCATCTTCGATGAATGGAACATACCTTAGTAGTTCCAAGAAACTTTGTTCGTATTCATCAATGGTCATGCTGCCTAGCTTGAGTTCGAAGAACTCCTTCATCTTTCTGTCATAGTATCTTTTAGTCAGGTATTTCTTCTTGAAATACCTCTTGAACTCCTTCCAAGTGATATCTTTCTCACTAATGTGTTGCACCTGCACAAACTGATCCCACCACATGGATGTTTTTCCTTTCAATTGATACATCGCAATTCTTCCTTCTGCATGAGAGGAATANACTACTGTGTGCTTCCTTACCGGAATGCTTTGGGGAGCAACGATGATGTTTGCTACCACTCCTCAATCTTATTTTTCTCTCAGGGGTCCTGAAACTTCTTGATATTCTTTTCCTCTCAGGGGTCCTCTGGCTCTCTGTCTTACTTGAATCACTCCACTTCTCTAATTTCCTTTCTATTATTTCCAGTATCCTCAACATATTTAAGTTGAATTCACCTTGCTGATCCCTGACCCTCATGAGCTTTCGGCTATCGGCTTAGCGAGCTTGGGCATATTTCTGCAATCTTTCAGAGTTTCATTATATGCCCTTCCTTATCCAATTCTCTTCTATGCCCATTGGAGTTTGATCCTTCGACTCCCAGGTTGACATTCCTTCCTACCCTTTCGTCCTCTGTTTCAAAGGCAATCTGCACCTCTTCCAATTCCATACTCGGTGTCGATTTTTGACTGTCCTGACACTCGTTGAACTCTACACACATAACGTGCAGTCAACTAAAGTTTGTCAGGCCTTAAACCCTTAACAAAATCACAATATTCATAAACCAACGTGAGTGAGAAAACATTTTGACTCCACAAAGTTTTATGAGCTCTGACATCTCTGCAAATTTCAGGACTTTGGGACTTTGGGTTTTCGGGTCTTCAGTACCTAGGAGTTCATGATGCAGTGACTCCCAACCCCTTATCACTCCAACTCCTGAATTCTAAAATTCTGATTTACTTTACTCTCTAGGCGCACAGTACAGTTGTTGCCCTTAACCATGGTGGTGCATGGCACATTTAGGAGGTTCCATGTCACCTTCGGTGACATCATCGGGTCCCACCATTCTCGCCTGTCTTCTCAACTCACTGACACGTGGTGCACATCCATGTGTCCATGTCCATTCCAATCGAAAATCCAATGGTTAGACTTTTCTTGGATCCACTACACAGATCCTTTTGGCGTTTCGAGGTTTTTGGCATCGGGAGTTCATGCATCCAAACCTCTTAAACTTTCATTTGCCGAAATTATGAAATTATTGTCTACTCTTCCACCTGATCCAACGGTCAAGTTCCTCTCTTACAATCTACAATGTAGATCATTTTGGAATTTCGGGTTTCGCTATTTCGCGACTTGCGAAAACAAGGTTCTTCCCCTTTGGTTTCTCGGGTGCCAAAACGTCATCCGGCAGCCACATGTTCCCTATCGATGGACGGTCCCGATGAATTAGGGATTTTTCATATCACTATTTCCACGTTCCTGTGCAACTCAAGAGGGTTTTTAAACCCTGCACACGTTTTCCAGATCTGACGGTCACGAGGGTTCTCCTTTTCCCCGAACAGATCTTTCAGCTCCCAGACTTCTGGTGTGGAGTTCTCTCTCTCCCTGTGGCCAGATGCCACCCCGGCTGCGGTTTCATAACACCACTACACCTCCTGAGCTTGGTAACGCGATAAAGTAACTCCTTGACACTCAGGAGCATTCAAAGGTTCGAAATTGGTCTTCCAGACACAATTTCTCCTCAAACCCTCAGTCCAAAAACCACTCAACTAGCCCATCTAGGCTCAGTGTCGAAACCTTGGCTCTGGTACCATTTTGTAACACTCTTTTATATTGTAACGCTCTGATACCATACTGTAACGCCCCCATTCCAGGCCGGGCAGGCGCTACTTCACAGAACAACAATATCATACTTAATTCTATATATAAGACATGCATTTAAGCAAATTAAAACACATTTAAACTCAGAGTAGGCACAAGAATTACTGCTAACATAAATAATCCATGGAATTAACATTAATTCATATGCACAACAGAATACATGATAAATATAAATACACAGACATGCAAAACATAATTAAAACATCGTCTGGTACTTATCTTTGAAATGGTGGTAATTCCACCAACCACGTGCATACCTTCCACGAACCTCCCAGCCTTAGACCATGCTTCTCATCAATCTCAGCAGTGGGTCACCCCCGAGTTGGGACTAAGCTCCACCCCAAGGTAAGGAATCCTAGGCTAGGCTGAGGTTACAGGGAAAACAACACAGAATGACTAGAAGGATTCTTCCCAGGATGCCATCTTATGCCCACTACTCCCAGACTCTCATTCCCCACATGCATGTTCTACCCGGGAGTATACACCTTCACAAGCATAGTCCATCAATGCTACACCTCCCTCTCTGGGTCTCAGAAACATGCCAGATCAGGAAGTCTCAGAGCCCGAAGCTGGTGCTGGACACTCTCTGGAAGAAACCACTTCCCAACAAACTCTCTCACCTGGAGAGAGTTGTTCACAGGCCTGAAAACCTACCTCTTCCAACAACAACCACCTCCCTCACCTAGAGAGACATTACACACAGGCTAAGCCCAAACTCACACTGGCCAGTAAGCCATGCGCAGTTCAGTACTGCATGGCCACAACAGCCAACTGGGAAAACAGACACGGGCTTCCCAAACAGGCTCAGCAATCACGAAATAGACTCATGGTTTTGGTTTCGTGATTGCACAAGGTGTACAGAGATCCCACGCACAGGCTTAGACTTTTCAGGCAAGGAATGTACCGTCTATCTCAGAAATCAACACAGAGTTTCCGGCTTTTAGGGATGCATCAGGGTAGTCTTGCAAAGGTCAGACGGGACTGACGTTCAGACGATCGATGGTGGCATGGAGGAGGAACCCCTATCACGACTCAATTCAGCAGTTTTAACTGCATGCACTTGGGTTGACACTTGTCACCCATGAAACTACATGCGTTCCATTAGCATGTGTTCCTCCCCATTTGGAAGTCACTTGTCATTGAACTTAGGATAAAACATATATTTCACATGGTCTTTTTGGAATAATATTAAAATATTATTCCCAAGGACTTAAGCCCCTAGGCTCAACACTTAGCCCCTCTTCCCACCTTCCATCCCCTAATCCCTTTCCCACTATGTGGAAGCTTAGTCCCCCATCACTCATTCATCATGGTCGGTCTGCACACAATGGTGTTTATAATTTTATTAATGTTATGCATAGATACATGTACAAAATCAGGCTTTTGGCCTTCAACACTTAGTCTCTCTGGCCTAATAATCACATAAGCCCACCACCTTATATTAACTTGGCTCACCAGCCTATAAAACATAATTACAATTCATTTCATAAACATGATTTACAATAGGGCTCGGCCTTGGGGACATTACAGACACCCATGCTACCAGAAAACTATTCCAGCGGTAAAAAAAAATACTATTGGCCAGACATGAAAAAGGAGGTTGTTGGTTTCATTGCTAGATGCCTTGAATGCCAAAATGTCAAGGATGAACGCAGAAACCTAGTTGGTTTTCTACAACCTTTACCCATTCCTATGTGTAAGTGAGAAGTTGTAACCATGGATTTCGTTACTAAGTTGCCTAGGACTACTAAAAAACATGATTCTATTATGGTAGTGGTGGAAAAGCTTACTAAAGCTTCCCATTTTATTCCAGTGAAGTCAACTCACAATCCAACTGACATTGTTGATATATACATGAGAGAGATTGCTAGGATGCATGGTGTACCGAAGACAATAGTGTCTGACAGGGATCCCTAGTTCATATCAAATTTTTGGAAATGGTTATTCAAAGAATTTGGTACAAATCTGAATTTTAGCACATCCTATCTTCCGGATTCATATGGGAAAACATAAAGGGTAAATCAAGTGATATAAGATATGCTAAGGATGTATGTGATGGAAAAACTGATGCAATGGGAAAAATATTTACCTTTGGTTGAGTTTTCTCATAAAAATGGGTATCAATCATCTCTAAAGATGAGCCCATTTGAGGCACTTTATGGAAAAAAAAGTGCAACACACCAGTGAGTTGGGACAACTCAACAGACCGCACAGTGGTTGGGATAGAATTAATTAAGGAAATGGAAGAGCAGATGGTGAAGATGATGCAGAATTTAAATGTTTCCCAAGATAGGAAGAAAATATGCGCAGATAAAGGAAAAACCCATATAGAGTTTACAATGGGTGACCATGTGTTCTTGAAAGTAAAATCAAGACACAGTTCCCTGAAGTTGGGAAATTGTTCTAAGCTAGCAACATGCTACTATGGGCTATTTGAAATCCTAGAGAGTAGTGGTCTTATCACATATATGCTTGCATTTCCTGCATCCTTGTGTATTCATAATGTTTTCCATGTATCTTTGCTCAAAAAGTACATACATGATGCTAATCATGTCATTGATTGGAAAGTGATTCACGTAGATTTGGACGGCGATTTTCGAGTGTGACTGGTTTGCATATTGTATCAGAAAATCAAACAACTTTGTAATTGAGCCATGAAGCTAGTAAAGGTCAAATGGACCTTGTACAGTCCTAACGATGCAACTTGGGAGCATGAGGATGCTATGCAGGCAGAGTACCTGCAACTTTTTGAAGACTTTTGAATTTTTATATGTACATATGTATATAATTCATTGAGGATAGTGAATAAATAAGGGGGAGGGAAATGTAATATCCCTAATTTGAATTCAATTGTAAATGAAATTGTAAATGTACATTTAGGTTGGTGAGTTGTTGGCACCAAGTGTTGGCTTAGTGTTGCACGCACCTAAAAGTGTAAATGTACATTTAGGCTGGTGAGCCATTGGCACCAAGTTTTGGTTCAATTTTTTGTGCACCTAAGTAGTGCACTGGGATTGTTTTCCAAAGAAAGAGTGCACACATTCCACAGTGTTGTGCATACCTGAGTAGTGTGTGAGGATTGTTTTCCAAATAAAGAGCACACACATTCCATAGTGTTGTGCACACTTGAGTAAGTGCATGTGGATTTCACATCAAGGGTAGGGTGTGCACATTCCCTAGTGTTACATGCACCTGAGTAAGTACATGAGGATTACCTAGAAGTGCGCAACATAATGAGTTTTGTGTGTGTGTGTGTGTGATACCAAAGAGCCTGGTGAGCCGAGATGCAAAAAGGTCAATACTCGTGTCCATGTCAAATGTAATCACACTCAAATTATTAATAATATCACATTGTTACACGCAGACCTCTCAGACGAAAAGATATGGGGGGCTAAACTCCACCAAAAAGAGAAAAGGAGGGACTTAATTCCAAGCAAATATTTTATTATTATTTCTGAAAAGTATAATTATGGATATTTATTCCTAATTTCCCAAGGGATGGGAACATGTCACCAAGTGGATAAAGCTAATTCTAAAGGTGAAAAGTGACCATTTATGACCATGCAAATATGTGGTCGAACCTTAGTGTATTTTTGGAGAATAACTCATTTAATTTGGGGGATTGAACTCGTTTTCTTCATGATCCAGACTATTTGAACTTAGAACAACCATTACTATTTCTGGAAGAAAATATTATAAAGGGGTTTTCCATTTTGTAACCATATTTTTTGTTGTCAAAGAGGCGGGTTATCAGGCCCATGAAAATTCTTTCTAGGTGAGATATTTATTGTCGAAGAGGCAGGTTGTCAGGCTCGTGAAAATTCTCTCTTGGTGAGAGATTTGTTGGGAATTGTTCCTTGATGCAATGGGAATTAGTTACAGGGCTCTGATACTTTCTTTCCAGCCTGTAGTTGAAGTCCTAGAAGGGAAGTGGGCCAGCCGAGGGACTATTGAGCAGAGAAGAGGCACACTTCCTGGGGTGGGACAAGAATGTGGGGAATGAGAGACTGTAGGATAGTTGCAGCATTTGGGAACCTTGGAATGAACAATTTTGTTGATTATCATACCTTAGCCTGGCATTAGGAATCATTTTTCCTTGGTGGAGTTTAATCCCTAGCTCGGGGGTGACCTGTTGCTAAAAGTATATGAGAAATAGATTCTATGGATGGGAAGAACTTTTGAGCTCTACGTGCAATTGGTGACTCTTTATAAAAAGACAAGTGTTATTTATGTGATTGTCTAACTTCATGTGTGCTTAATTATCTCTGTTTAATATGGGTTTATTTCCTATATGATGTTGCATATGATCAATTGTAGTTATTATTCATAATGTTGTCTGCACGTGTAAACCATGATGTTGTTATTCAATGTTTGTTGTCAGACATGCGGAGTATGCAGGTTATTGAGTTTCCTGTTAGTTAACTTTGTAATAATGGTCATGAGCTTCCAAGGCAAGGCTAGAATTTTCGTGCATGCAGGGAAATAATTTGTACATGCATGAGGATGGAATCGTTATGTGCATGGGAAAGTAGTCCATGTGCACAAAGAGAACTAAATCTACATGTGACACCAGAGTGGTTGCATGTGCAGTAGTAATCATGTGTTAAGAGTGGTTACTATGCAATATTTTTGTGTGTTTGGAATGATCGTGCATGCAATTGTATTATATGTTAATTTTTCTATTATATCTAGTGTCTGAAGAGGAAAAGTATGCATGGCACTTTCTATCATGGGATCATGCATGTTACCTCACATGTTTCTACGCAGATCAAAGTTATAGTCTAGAATCTATGCACTATATTTTTGGAGTAGCATTTCTCAACAATAGACTGGGTATGTTACATTTTGGTATCATAATGGGTATGTGACAAATTGGTATTAGAGCATGGAGTTGGGTATGTTATAGAATGGTATCAGAGCATTTGTTAGTACTGGTAACAGGGTACATTACAAGCTGGTATCAGAGTTGTATACTAGCTAGGAGGTTGGGCATGTCACAGGGGATGTTACATTTCCCCTCCCCTACAATTTTTCACCTTCCTCAGTGCAAAATACCATGCTGAATATATATACAAATTTACATCACATTACAATATTTAGAAAAGAAAGAAAAATTCTGCAATTTTTACCCTCCAACATCAGTTCCAACCAAAATATCATATTTCTCTCAACCTACTAACCCAAGGAATCTGTCCCCTTCACTGCTCTCATCCCATTGAGATTCACCGTTCTTTTACTAGATCTATCAGTGTAGGTGACTAGAATTCTGAGATGTGTTTCTGGAACTCTAGTTGCCCAAAAATGGAATCTTGCATTTTCAATTTTTGTTTTCTTCAAAATTGACAAAACTTTGCATGTATTCATCCCACATAGTTTCTTCATGTTCCCATGTTACATCTTCAAGACTGTAGCAAGTCCATTGAACCTCTACTAGCCCTTTGTATTCTTTCCTTATCACTTTGACTTTATGTTTTAGGATGCGTACTGGTTCCACCCAGAAATCCCCTTCATTTTCCACCTAGATCACAGTCCAATTAATTATGTGGTTAGAGTCAGGAACATATTTCTTTAATAATGACACATGAAATACATTATGCACTATCATGGATGCAAGCAATGCTAGCATGTATGCAACTGACCCTATCTTCTCTAATATTTCAAAAGGCCCACAATATCTTGTTGCCAACTTTGGGAAGCAACCCAATCTTAGAGAACTTGTTTTCGCTTTCACTTTTAGAAAAACATGTTCTCCCACTTTAAAATCTCTAAAACTTTTGTTCTTGTCTACATTACTTTTATGCTTGTCCTGTGCATCCTTTAAATTTTACCTGATGTTTTTCATCTACTCTTCCATTTCTCTCAAAAAAATTGGCTCAATGACAGCTCTCTCTGTTGGGTTATCCTATCTCACTCGTGTGTTACACTTTCTGCCATGCAATGCTTCAAATGGGATCATTTTTAATGAGGCTTGGTACCCATTATTGTAAGAAAACTATACTAAGTGGATATAATATTCCCACTTTGATGGTTGGTACATCACATACATTCTAAGAATGTCTTCAATGATTCTGTTAGTTCTCTTTGATTTCCCATATGACTCTGGGTGATATGTTGTACTGAGATTTAAGTTTGTCCCAAAAACTTTGAACAAACCTTTCCAAAAATTAGACATGAATTTTGAATCTCTATCTGAAACAATTGTCTTAGGTGCCCCATGTAGCCTGGAAACCTCTTTCATGTTGATATATGCAATATTTGTCTCCTTATGTGTTTCCTTCAAAACAATAAAATGTGTTTCCTTGTTTAATTTATCTACCACTACCATGATGGAATCATGTTGCTTCATTGTACTAGGAAACTTTGTGATAAAATCAATTGTAACCATTTCCCATTTCCACTAAGGAATGGCCAATATTTGTAGCAGCCTTGTTGGATGTCTATGTTATGTATTCACCTTTTGGAATTATAGACACCTAGCAATATAATTAGCCACTCATTTCTTCATTTTGAGCCAAAAGTATTAGTTTCTTACATCTGCAATTGTCTTTTGATATCCTGGGTTCCCATCATATGGCGCATTATGCATTTCCCTTAGCACTATATTTTTCATCTTTCCATAATTTAAAACATATATTTTCCATTTGTACATGAGGATTCCATCCTCTTTGAGCTCATAATAATTAATTTTCTATTGTAAATTGCCTTGTTGTAATGTCTATTTTATTTTTAGATAATGTTGATATGAACTTTCTTCTTCAAGATTTTTTTCTTTTAAATATGTCATATACATGTTGATGGTTGAAAAATGAATTTCATGAGATCTTCTGCTGAGTGCATTGACCACCTGATTTTCCTTTCCTTTTATATGCTTAATTTCAAATTCATATTCACTCAGTAATTCTAGCCACCTATTTTGTCTATCATTTAATATTGGTTTGTCTATCTTTTTCGTTTTCTAGACTCATAGCACACCACGTGATCTTTTTTACTTAGGAATCCTCTGAGCCCGTCCTTGAATGCATTTGTTCACACTACAAAATATTGATATGGATGTACAATATTTGATATGGATTCACTTGTCAATCTATCTTGCGACTACTGAAATCTTTCTTCACACTTGGAATTCCATTCAAATTCTGTTCCCTTCTTATGCAAAGAAGTGATTGGGCTTGGAATCTTTGAAAACTCTTTTATGAATCTTCAGTACTAACCAACAAGACCCATAAATGATCTTACCTATGTCACATTTCTTAGTGATGGTCATTCTCTAATGACCTCTATATTCTCAATATCTTTTTTTTTTAAGTAAAAAGAGTTGGAACCTTTTATATTGGCATAGACAAAATACAACACTGTTGGGGATGCCAGTTGTCCCGCCTTAGTAGGAAACCGAGGCAGCTGGACATCCCTGTCCACATGTCATCATAGTTACAGAGCAGACAAAAAGTGGAAAAATTAACATTGCTATCTCCCTCCCGTAGGAAACCAGGAGTAGCAGGCTGCAGCATAATACTAATGTTTGCATCTAAATCTAAAACATAAAGAAAGCTAATTTTCCACATGCATAGACTGTCAAAACAAAACCACAAGCAAAGTTTGGGTCAGAACATCAGGTGACCTTGGAGTCCATGTGAATGTCAGCAGCCTCTGTGTGCCTCCATCGCGCAGGAAAGGCGTATGGTCTGGCACACGTTGGACATTGTTTCTTCGGCGTAGCTCTTGAATGCGCGGCGAAGAACATATCAATCCTCTGCTCCAGCCGCACGATGCGAAAGACCTGATCTTCTAAGAGGTTTTTCATGTCAAAGATGAGACTGAGATAATCCCCGGCTGCTGAGGGTGGTTGTGCTGGGCTGGTGTCTACATTCGCTTCATGCCTTTTATCTCTCGTGTCTGCCCTGGTGGTTCAGGAGGAGGTTCCTCCTCCACATAGCAGGGAGAATAAGGTTCTTCTTTGCCGTTGTCGCCGTGGTTGCGCCTCCCACTTGCCTCTTCTGTAGTGTTGTCCTGACCAAAGTGCGAGCGGGGGTTCCAGTGTTCTAGGACCGTGAACAAGGTATGCATAAGGGGGTTGTCCAGTCCTTCGCCCGGGATCTCCTCCTCGACAATTGCCATTCCCCTCATCCTTCTTCTCCTGGAAGCCACTGCCATTGCTTTTTCAAAGGTCTCATTTCGCTTTCGTCGCGACTTAGCTACATGCCAAGCCGCTCCTCGTCGTGGTGTCCCCCTGAGTCGTGGCATGGCGATGTAGCGAGATAATGCGAACAGGCAGAGCGGCCGTGTCAGTGGGTCGCGAGAAAACTTGTGGTGAAGCCAATGCTACTGCGAGACAGAGTGTCCCAAGAGCTCTCTGCAACCTGGAGTGACCCTGCTAACAATGAACCCGAGCATTATACCAATTGTGATAACCACCGCCATACGCTGGTGTGAATTCATAGCGAATTAATGGGCCTTTGGTGCGAGCCGGTGAGCTCCATGCCGTCGCGTCCCCGCTCGCCTCCACGTGGTCGCCTAAGCCTCCCTGTCACCCCATCCGGGAAGTGAAGGTCTTTGGTGGAAAGATCTTGGCATCGCGCGAGAACCTCTGAGCCTGGTGAGTCGTGGCCTTACCAGCAGAAGAATTCCTCGCCCGTGTTCACTGCCTCATTTGCCAGGTGATCCGCAACTTTGTTCACTTCACGTTTCACATGTGAGGTGATGATGTTGTAGTGCGGTTGAAGGTGGAGAGTGAATTCAGCTAACAAGCTATGGAGTCTCCAGCTTGGTGAGATCTTGTCTGGGTTGCTACCATGGAGTATTTTAGTAGCTAGCCTGATGATAACTTGGGAGTCTCCCTCTAGGAGAATCTTGCGATGGCCTTTATCTATGGCTCTTTGGAGTCCTCGGAGGAGCCCTGTTAGCTCAGCCACATTGTTGGTTGTTTCTCCTAGGTATCCTGCCTCCATATCGAGGATTTCCCCTTCCGAATTCCTTATCACTACCCCATAGCCCCCCGGTCCTGGGTTGCCTCTGGAAGCCCCATCAAAGTTGGCTTTGATGTAATGCATTGGAGGGGGAGACCAGATGGTGGGACTAGTAGGTAGACCCCGATGGCGGTTTTGCTGATGCTGGTTGCTGGTTGTGGGCTGCCAATGTTGAAGAATGCTGAGTTCCGCGGGGCTGCCATGCTAATCTGCTTCAGTCCAAGGCTTACTTCGGACTGTTTCTTTGATTAAGGATTTGACTTTTGCCCAAGTGACTTATGGTGGACAGGAAAGGGAATGGAATATTCTCTTGTTTCGCTCCTTCCAAATTTGCTAGAGTGTGAATCCCGGTAACAGGGTCCAGATGCAGTTTAAAATGGGGTTGTTGAAGGATATGCTATCAGAATTCTCAATTGTGCTATTGATTCAGCTTCGATTTCGGCTGGATTTGCGCATGAGTTGCGCTCCAAAATCCCAAATCTGTTGGTTGTAGGAGCAGGCGTTGAAGAGGTGCTCTTTGGTTTCCTCCACTTGTAGGCAGAGTACATAGTAGGAGGGTCCTATAAGGCCTCTCTTACGAAGGTTGTCCCATGTCAGGGTTTTGTTGTGCGCCACCAGCCAAAGAAAGGTAGAGATTTTGGGCCAAAGAACTGGATTCCAAACCTTGCTCCCGATATGCGCTGTTTCTGGTCCCTGTTGGTTTGCTTGAAGTGAGTAAGCTTCCTTGATGGTGAAGACCCCAGCTGGGGTGTACCCCCAACGCAGGATGTCCGGTCCTTCTCGATATCGGATCTTCCTGTTGGAGGCGTGGGCTTGCCAATGCTACAGATCGAGATTTTCTGGGACTCCGAGCTCTTGATGCGAGATTTTCCAGCGACGCCATTGCTGCTGCGTGACATGTGCTGCCCAAAAATCTTTTACTTTTAGAGGGGTGTGCTGGTGGAGAGCTCTTTTGAGTTCATTTAATTCCTCCAGTGAATCCAGTGGTTTGAGCTGCTGCCATGAGTCTTGCCAGAAGAGGGCACTGCCACCATATTTTATTTCCCAAAAAGCGTGGTTCTGAACCAGTGTGCGATTTTGCCAAGCAGTGTTCCATATGTTGGAGCCCTGTATGCAGTTGTTGTGTCTGATTAACTGGTCTTCCGGTGTGAGAGGGGCATACTTGCGCTGCCACAATTGTGCCCACGCTGCTGCAGGATTTTTCAGCCATCTCCACCAAATTTTGGCTCCCATCACTTGATTTAGTTTTCCAGGGTCTCGGAGCCCCAACCCTCCTTGAATTTTGGGCATGCAAAGCCGATCCCAGTTGACTAGAGCCCATTTCTTTTTGGGTTGAAGTCCCTTCCAGAGGAAGTTTCTTTGTAGGGTTCGAATAGCTTTGATGACTTTCTTTGGGGCTGCCAGGGCCGTGAAGAGGTAAGTAGGCAGCGCCTGTAAGACAGACTTAAGGAGAACCAAACGAGAGGCTAAATTGAGGGGTCTGAAGGCCCAATTGCGCATTCTATTGGAGATGGAGAGGAGGAGGTTGTCCCAGAAAATGGAAGAGGTCGTAGCACCGGTTAGAGGTACGCCTAGATACTTGGACGGAAGGGATCTCCTAGGTATTCCTAAGAGTCTGGAGATATGCCTTTGCACAGGTGCAGGAGTGTTGAAGAAATAAAGCTTGGATTTATCGAGGTTGAGGGTCATGCCAGAGGCTTCAGAGAAATCAGAGAGAATAGAGCTGAGCTTGGTGGCTTCCTGGGCCGAGGGAGAGTTCAGAAGGAGGGTATCGTCTACAAATTGGCTGTGGGAGAGTGCAGGTTGGATGTTGTGCAAAGGGAGGCCTTTGAGGGAACCTTCGACGACTGTGGCTTTGAGATAGCGTCCCAGGCCCTCCGCTAGGAGAATGAAGATAAAAGGGGAGAGGGGGTCTCCCTGTCTGATTCCTCTAGAGGGTGCAAAGGGTTTAGAAGGAACACCATTGACGAGAATGGAGAAGAAGGTTGAGGAGAGAAGATTTAAGATCCAACTTGTCCATTCCTGATCAAACCCAAAGGCGTCTAGGACTGCCCTAATGTATTGCCAGCTGGCCCTGTCAAAAGCTTTGGAGAGATCAAGTTTTATAAGCATACCTGGAGTTCTTGAAGTTTTGAGAGAGTGTATGATCTCATGTGCCAAGATGATGCTGTCCATGATTTGTCTTCCTTCAACGTACCCAGACTGCTCCTGGGAGATAACGAAGGGCAGGATGGGTTTGAGCCTAGTGGTGATGACCTTAGTGATAATTTTGTAGATGACGTTGCAGAGGGCTATAGGCCGGAAGTGCTTGGGATTGGTGACTCGTTCTTCTTTTGGAATAAGCGTGAGGAAGGTGGCGTTGAGAGCTGGCAGTACCAGACCCGATGTTCGCGACTCCTCTACCACTTCCCATACTTCTTTTCCAATCAGATCCCAACAGTGATGGAAGAAATCCGTGGTGAACCCATCCGAGCCTGGGGCTTTTCCTGCAGGCATGGACTTGACTGCTTGGTCAACCTCTTCCTGGGTGATGGGCCGGGTTAAGGCCGCATTTTGTTCCGGGGTGATTAGAGCTGGTATGTGCTTGGTTACTCTTCTGATTGCCTCTGATCTGTCAGTGACTGGTTCTTTTAGAAGGTCTTGATAAAATCTGAGCAGTTCTTCCTCAATTTTGGAGTGCTCTCTGATGAGATTGCCCTGGCTATCCTCAAGGTGGTCAATCCTGTTGATGTGCCTTCTATGCATCATGGATTTGTGGAAAAACTTAGTGTTTTTTTCCCCTTCTTTAAGCCATTGCTGTCTGGATTTCTGTTTCCATAAGATTTCCTCTTGCTTTCTGCACTCTTCTAATTGCATCTGAAGCTGCTCCTCTTCCTGCATGAGCTCTTTTGTTCTGGACCTTGTAATGAAGATTTATTGAATTTCCTCCAGCCTTCTTTCGATGGTCTTTATGCTTTGCGTGATGTTTCCAAAGCTTTCTTTGTTCCACCGTTTTAGCTTCTGCTTGAAGTTTTTTAAGCGTTGCTGAAATTTGTACATGCAGGTGCTGTGATCAACTTCTGCTTGCTCCCACCAAGATTTGGCTAGTCGATTGAAGTCCAGGTGAGAGAGCCAGAATTTTTCAAAGCAAAACAACTTGTATCTGGGCGGCTCCCCCATGTCCATCTGCAGACCTAGTGGCCAGTGGTCGGAACCTACTTTCGGTAGTATCCGGCTTTCCAGTGTTTCCCCTGATTCCATGATCTCCTCTGTTACCAGAAAGCGATCCAATCTGCAGGCAATGTGTTGATTGCCTGATATTCGATTGGACCACGTAAAGGTACCATTACAATTTTCTATGTCAACTAAGCGAAGGTGGTCAATGAGAGTCTTGAACTTACCACTGTCTTTCTCCAGTCTTTTGATGCCACCAGATTTTTCTTCCAGTGTCAGGATCATGTTGAAGTCGCCGCCGATGATCCAATTTGGGGTGGTTATCAGACTCTTGATTAGCTTGAGCCGTTCCATGAATTTGTCTTTGTCCTGGTTCCCTTGGGGTCCGTATACATTTGTGATGGCACCTTCCTGGTTCATGCCCATTATTATGTAATGAGCCGTGATTGTGCTAAATGTTGTGAAGGGCTTGTTGATGGTTATGTTGGCTGGATTCCATAGTATGGCCATGCCACCTGATGCCCCTATGGAGTCCGTTGTGATGGAGTTACATTCTCGCCATATGCGATGGAAGATTTCTTCCGCCTCTGCTCCTTTGCATTTGGTTTCTTGGAGCAGTAGTATGTCTGGTTTTTCTGCTATGATGCATTCTCGGAGGATCCTCTGCTTGGATCTCCCATTCAGGCCTCTTATGTTCCAGGTTACGGTCTTCATCATTAGGAAGGGGGTGAGGAGTGGAGGTATCCCTCCGAGAGCTTCTGTATCTGTCCTGAGTTGATCAGGAGGTTCCCGGCCTCCTTGATTAATTGGTGCACCAGTTTACGTCCTCTTCTCTTGCTTTCGCGGAGGATTTTCTTCGAGCCAGAGTTCTGATCCAGTGCTATGCCTAAGCGAGTAGTGGACCCTGCTGAGGAATTCATAAAGACCTTGTGGACCTTGCGTAGTTGTTCCTCTGGAAGGTTTTGCAGGTTCTTTTGATTTAGGGCTTCTTCCAGCTTTTCCAGATCTATCTCGGCCAACTCTCTGTTGTCCAGAATCATCGACGTATCCCCTTCTCCCTCTTCTTTGTCTTCCATGCAGGCTTCGTGGTTTTGAGGGGGGTGATTGGGTTGCGTGTTCTCCACCTGCGGCGGTTGGGGGTGCTTGAGCGGATTTTGCACCTCCTCCTCTTCTGGTAGTTGCTCAAGGATCTCATAAGGGTTCTTGGTGGCAATGTTGTGTTTGGGATCCATGGATTGTTTCTTTGCTGGATTTCTCCTTTTCGCTGTAACTGTGGTGAAGCCATCTGTCTGCTTGATATCATTTGCTTTGGTGGCTTGCTTGAGTAGAGGGCAGTCTCGATAGAGGTGGCTGTGTTCATGACATCTGCGGCATCTGAATGGAATATGTTCGTAGTCCAGAGTTTTCAACCAGTCCTCATCCTGGTATTCAAGGGTTACTGCACCAGGGAGTGCTTTGCAAATGTTCATATATACACAGATCCTAGCGTATGAAGTATATTTCCGTTGTCGAGTAGCCTCTGACACCTTCACATATTGTCCTAGGGTGTTTCCAATGCCCATTAAAATTTCTTCCAACCAGAACTCCTGCGGGAGGGATTACAGTCGGATCCAAACCGGAGCCATGGTGAAGTCTTCTTTATCCATGCTAAATCTTTCGGTCCAGAAGCGAAGGAACAGGCCTGCCGAGTTGAAGAAGTATGGTCCATTTTCAAAGATTCTGTCTTTATCTTCTAGGTTGTAGAATATGATTGTGAAGAAAGCCTTGGAGCTGAGTTGAAGCTCATACTCACCTTTGGGGTTCCACCAGTGCTTTATCCACTTGTTGAGGTCTCGCTCAGCCGGCCATAGTCCTAAAAACTTGCTGATGAGTGCATGTTCCCGCATGAACTGCATATGTTCACCTACTCTGGTTGAGCTGATGAGGTACCTCGGCGGATTCTCTGTTTGTGGGATGAACTTTCCTAGTTCCCATCGTCGTGGCTGCTTCGGTTGAGATGTGTCGGCATCAGTATCCATGTCCGCTTTGAAGCCTTGCTCCCTGGCTAGTATCTGCTCGCGCATCTGCGGTGGTGGCTCAAAGGCGGGCCGTGTTGTTCTGGGTCCCGATTTTTCATTAGCTGCGACATTGCGGTATGAGGGGGGTTTCCCCCCCTCCCCTGCGCTCATTCTCCTGTAGCAGTAGGAGCCGATCGAGGAGGAAAGACGCTCGTTGAGATTCTCACTGGTGATCTTTGGCCTGTGTTCGGTCCGTCGACTTGGGCGGGTCTAGGTTTTTTGCAGAGCCTTCATCTCTCACTCCCCTCCTCAGAATTTCCTCCTAGTCATAGAATTTGATGCTCATAAACTTTCAACAACAAGTCACCCCTAATTTGGGGATTAAAATCCACCAAGGCAAAGGATTCCTAAGACAAAATAATGACTATCAACAACCAAAATCCTCTATATTCTCAATATCAACTACTACCCCATCTGCTAATATAATATTCCTGAAGTAGTGAATCTTCTTTTGATAAAATATGCACTTACTTAGTTTTGCATATAACTTGTGCTCTCTCAAAACTTGCAGCACCATTCTTAAATTTTTCTCATGCTCTTATTTTTTCCTTGAATAGACAAGTATATCATCTAACAAAACAATCACAAACTTTTCCAAGTACTCCATGAACACTCCATTTATCAAGCACATGAAAACAACTAGGGAATTTGATAGCTCGAAAGGCACTATCATAAATTCATAATGCCCATATCTTGTTTTGAATGTTGTCTTGTTTATATCCTCTTCCTTTATTCTCACTTGATGATAACCTGATCTCAAGTCAATCTTGGAAAATATTCTTGCACCCTTCAACTGATAAAAAATATCATCAATCATTGGCAAAGGATATTTTTTCTTTATTATGACCCTATTTAGTTGTCTGAAATCAATACACAACTTTAAGGTTCCATCTTTCTTCTTCACAAAAAGAACCAAGGCTCCCCAAGTTGACAAACTTCAGCATATATACCCCTTCTTTAAAAGTTCTTCGAGTTGTATTTTCAACTCTTTCAATTCTATTATGCCAATTCTGTAAGGTGTCTTGGACACTGGGGCAGCTCCTAGCACCAAATCAATAGAGAAATCAATGTCCCTCTTTGGTGGAAATCCTAGAATTTTCCCAAACAATATTCAATCCTTTAAGAATGGATGGTCTTCAATACTTTCCACTTTATCTTTCGCTACCTCTTCCTTATGGGATCCAAAAATTTGACATCCCTTCCTGAAATGCTTTTTCCAGAAACTTTTTTTCAGCTACATGGTTGAAACTTCTCTAACAACTACAACTCTCAAAATGCCTTGAATCTTGCATTGCTACCCTCCCTCATCAAGACACGTTATTGTCTTGTTATAATAGTATAGGATAGTATGGTGTTTTTCCAACCAATCCATGCCAATTAGACAATCATATGAACCCAATGGTATGATTTTCACATCTACCTTTGTCTTGAGTTCATTCATGTCTATTGGAAAATATTTACCAACTCATAGATCTTTCTCTTAGCCACTGTGGCTAACTGAACTAACCAAGATTTCTTATGATTACTCCTTTGCAAGTAAAATATTTCAACAATTTTAGAGTTTATGTAATTATGGTTAGCTCCAAAATAAATTAAAATTGTTATGGGTTGGTTATTAATCTTACCTTCCACTTCAATCATGGGGGATTGATACTCTGCTTGCTTGTTGTTCAAGGCTGCATAAATCATTGGAATATTTCCTCCCATATCTTTAATTGTTTTATCCTCGTGAATATTGTGGATAGTCCTCATTCTTTCACCTTTGTGAGGCAGTCCCTATATAAGTGATTTCCCTCACATCCCCACATTGTATAGGTTGCTTCCTTGGAATTTTCCCAAATGAATTTGCTATCTTGTGCTCACTTTGGGTTGAATTTCCTTGTTTATTTGCTTCGGACTGATTCTTTAAAAAGGGTGGCTTAAAACCTTTCTTCATTTTATCCCTTTTTCCTTTCATCTTGTCATTCCAAGTGATTTGGAAGACTGGTCTCCCTCTTCTCTGCTCATAGAGATTCTTGTATCTTCTTATGGTCTCCTCCAAAAACTTGGGGTTATCATATTGTATCTTGTGACTGTACAAGCAGGGTAACCCACTTAGAAAACTTTGGAATTTGACCTTCTCATTCTTTATGAAGTCCACATACTTTAACAATTCAAAGAATATTTTCTCGTACTCATCCATTGTCATGCTTCCCAACTTGAGTTCAAAGAAATATTTCATTTTCCTTTCATAGTAATGCTCTGAAAATATTTTTCCTAGAAATATCCTTTAAACTGCCTCCATGAGACCTTCCTCTCATCAAGGTGTTTTCTTGCTTAAGATGATCCCACCACATAGTTTCCTTTCCTTGCAAGTGGTAGGTTGCAATTCTTGTTTCTACCCTAGAGGGATAGTCATGTAGCTAAAAATATTTCTTCATTTCCAAGAGTTAGGCCTCGGCCTTGGTCTCTTATCCATTCCTATGCTCACCATTGAAATTGGGTGGATTTATTGTCCTGATTTCACCTTGCTAGACATCTCCCTCGGGCCTTCTCCTTCATCTCTTGAAAGGAGACACACTTGGGTTGCTCCTTAGCCCTAAAATGGCATGATATTTCCTAATGGATTGCTCTGAGGAATGATGGAACCTACTCATTCTCCATGACTATCTATCATTCCTATGCTCATCCCTTCTTTTATGGGATTTGGATGCTGTCACTTGTCTAGCACTAGTTGCTTGTTTTGTGCCAAAGTCTCCATTGGCTTGCCTCTGCAGCATATTCAAACTCTAAAGTATCTCCTCACGAGCCTTCATAATATTCTCATTATGAGCCCTATATCTCTTCACTTCTATCTGAATGCTTCTCAAAGTTATGGGATCTTTCCTACCTCTTCTTCCATTAGACTTTGTCTCAGCATTTCCCATGCTAACATGTAGGCCTTTTAATTCCTCTTCATGACTATAGGATCCTTGGGCATCTTTCATGCATGTGGTTCTCATACATGAAACAAACTTCCTTCATGTACTTCTAAGTTATTCAATAAAATTTTCATGCAAACAATTTTCTTTTAGAGAAAAATATATACACATAGTTCCGCAAAAGAATGCATAATTTTTTCTTCTCTTTAATGCCACTAATCATTTTCTTTTGTGTTGACTATAACTTAGACTACCCAGATCAATTTTTTGGGTTGATACATGGATCCCCCTATCCAAGATATTTCCAATTAATGTATCATTACTCAATTATGAGCTCTGAGAAGAAATTTATAGTCATATGGATCTTGCTAATTCACCTCTTTTGCACACTTTTCATTCTGGTGCAATTAATCCCAGACACCAACTTTTGTTACTTGTAGAAGTAAATTCGTTAGGAACTAGGGAACATTTTGTATGATAAATAGATACTAATAATGACAAGGAATTCATAACAAATCTCATATTTTCAATCCGATGCTCCAGTAAAAAACTGTAGCAAACTACAAATGACAACTTTGCGCCTTTTCATCCCCTTTTTCCAAACATAATTTTTAGCCAAACTAGTTATCTCCCAAACTACGCACTTTTGAAAAAACTTCACTAAACCAAAGTTTTCTAGATTGATGAGTATACAAAATGTCAAGTAAATAATTTTTTTTGGATTTTCCATCTAGGGACCCTTTTCCTCCTCTGAAAATCCTAAAAATTATCAAAAAGTAGCCTGGAATATAAGTGGATTTTGTCCTATTTTGGATCCTCCACTCCAAAATACTTGGAATCCAACCATTCCCTTCACACAATATTTTCATGTCTACTTTTTTAACACTCTATACAAGTTTCAATAGTAATTGTGCTCTTTCCACTGAGTTTGACCCTGATCTTTAAAAACATGTAATTTTCATTTTCTTGAAAATTAGAGCATAATTGGCCAGTGGCGCTATCTAGTGCTTCTATATCCCTCAACACTACAAAAAAAAATCTGAAGTTTTATCTCAATCCGACTGAATTTGTTCCAGTTATTTCCAAAATATATTTTTGCTCCAAACTTAGTTTTTTTTTTAAACTATAAAACAATTTTTCTTATGTGTTATCCTACTTCGCTTCTTCCTTTTTGAAGCTCGTGCATGCATAAGTTTTGTATTATGCACCAATATTCATCACACGCCATATCCACAATGCGCAACACCAATATTTATCACACGCCCCGAGCACCAATATTCAATGTGCCCAACTTTTAAACCACGCACCAATATTCAATGTGCACAAATTTTCTATACCACACACCAATATTTAGCACATGCAAATTTTTATATTGCACACCAGCATTCTGCATGCACAATTTTTATACCATGTAACAATATTTTGTGTGCACAAATGTTTATACCATGCACCAATATTTCGTGTGAACAAATTTTTATATCATGCACCAATATTCAGTGTGCACAAATTTTTATACGACACACCAATATTCAACATGCACAAGTTTTTATACCGTGCACCAACATGTCATGTAGGCAACGATTTATACCGTGCACCAATATTTTGTGTGCGCAAATTTTTATACCACGCACTAATATTCAATGCGTGCAGATTTTTATACCACACACCAATATTCAGTGCGCACAAATTCTTATATTGCGTACTAATATTTAGTGTGCGCAACCTTTTATACAACGTACCAATATCCAGTGTACATAAATTGTATGTTGTGCACAAATATATAGTGTGCGCAACTTTGTTATGATGTGCACCAATATCTAGTGTGTGCAACTTTTAATGTCGTGCACCAATATCTAGTGCACATCACTTTTTATACCACACACCAATATTCAGCACACATAACGTTTTATACCATGCACCAATATTTATTGCGTGCACCCTTTTATACTACGCACCAACATTTAGTGTGAAAAACATTTTTTATATTGTGCACTAATATTTAGTATGTGTAACACCAATTCTGCACTACACAATACCAATATTTAGTGCACGTATTGGGCACCATTGCGGCCATCATTAAAACATTCCCGCTCCCCTTTTTAAGTGTGACATCCCCATCCAGTACGACTCCTACGATGTACAACCGATAAAAGCACCCTTAATTTTTTTTTATTTTTTTTTTTGGTGTGTGTGTGTAGGAAGGTAATAATGACATTATACTCAACATCACAACACGATGACGAACACAATGCATGCAACTCATGCAACAAAACCATAACAACCTAACATAAAAGAAAATCAAGCACCTGGAAGCAATGTATGACATTCAACTGACGAAGAATAAGAATAAATACCCCCCCCGTCCTACCCTACAATGGTTAGGACCTCCAGGACACATAAGCAATGCTCAAGCCCAGGTTCCCATCGATTTTGACCATTTAAGGTCTCAAGGCTGGCGACTGTTCTGAGGAACAAGGAGGTGTCTACATCCCGCCCGACACAAGCAGACCAAGCCTACTAAGCTAGGGACAATCATCCTAACAACCCAACGCACCCAAATTAATTACACAAGTAACTAGAACCCTTACAGTGAGCAACCAATCACATTAAACATTTACAACCAAGTACAAACATTGATTATAATAAACAACAACACCCTCAACGGGAAGTGCAAGCTAAAAACGACTTCGTCAACAACCCAACCATTAATCAAGGCTAAAAGTTCAATATCTATGATTTAAATTGGTGTTAATTACAGATCAATTAACCAGTCTAAATTCCATTAGTCAACGAGTTACCAACCGAACTTAACATGAATTACGACTCAAATTTAGCGAGTCTGAGTTACCAATTAGACGATATCTATAAATCCAACTAACATCAATTACATATCTAAATTAGCAAGTCTAAATTTGCAATCTAGTCTTTACTCACCATACTAATTTTAATATTTATTACAACCTAAATGGAAAATTCTATATTAATCTGAATCCCCATCCAACTAGCCATAAACTTGAATAACAACATTAACATTCTTAAAGTGGAATTCTACCTTTAGGACGTATGAACAGTTAAACCTCAACATTAGTCTAGCTATAATGACCGAACTAACCACACTAGTTGTTTATTATCATTAAGGGGGAAACTGCCAGCTAATAACATTGTTGTAGCAAATCAACAAGGTAATTACATATTTGGTACATAACAATTTATTACAACAGTTAACAAGACATTTAACATAATGATTAACATAACAATTAATTTAGCAATAACAGGGTAGTTTGCATGACTATTTTCATAACAAGTAATATAGCACTAACAAGGTGATTATCATGCTAGTTAACATAACAATTAATATAACAGTAGCAAGACAATTTATATGATGGTTAACATAACGATTAATAGTGCAATAACAAGGCAATTTACATAATTGTTAACCATTTAACTCATTGTGGCATTTAATCAATAAGAAGTAATCGGTTGACCATTGACTCAGGGTAGCAATTAACATGGCAATTATTGGACCAAAGACATCGCTGTAGCAATTATCCTGGCAATTAATAAGGCAATAATATAGCATTTAACATTTCAATTAACCTGGTAATTACAACAAAAGGGAAACTACTGACCATTAACATTGTTGTAGCAATTGTTCTGGCAATTAATATAGCAGTTATCATTGCAATTAACATGGTAATTACATGGCCAGTAACATCGTTGTGGCAATTAAAGTGTGGCAGTGAGAACATTGGGTATACACTCAAGGGAAAGGAGAATA
The DNA here is from genome assembly GCA_032191745.1 of Picea mariana. Lineage (NCBI taxonomy): Eukaryota > Viridiplantae > Streptophyta > Pinopsida > Pinales > Pinaceae > Picea > Picea mariana. The sequence goes on along the minus strand of JASDQU010026046.1, from coordinate 2,870 downwards.
AAAGGGACAGTACCAACTGCAGAAGGACCAACTCATGGTCATGCAACATCACACTCAGTCAACGTTTTTAAGCAATTTCGTGGGCATATAAATCAACAACTCAGTCAGTCTATTAGTTCAATTTCATGGGCGTATTAAAAAACAACTCAATCAGTCTATAAGAGCAATTTCGTGAGCGTATTAACAACAACTCTGTCAAATTTCGAAGGGAAAAAACGTGGCATCAATTAATTGCAAATCGTGGGCATTAACAGGAATCACATGGCAACAATTTTTTAAAGAAAAAATCAGTCTTCATCAAGGGAAAAATCACCCCAAAGGTAAAACAAAATGCAGACAGAGAAATCATTCGTTTTCCATTGCCAGAATACTCAATATAAAAGTTGTAGACAAGAATAATTCCTCTTTTCCATCGCCAAAATGCCAATTATAAAATTTGCAAACATGAAATCATTTCTCTTTTCCATTGCCAGAATACAAAATAGAAAAAATGCAGTCATGAAACCATTGCATTTTTCCATTTCCAGAATACCCAATATAAAAGTTGCAGACAAGAATAATTCCTCTTTTTCATCGCCAGAATGCCAATTATAAAATTTGCAAACATGAAATCATTTCTCTTTTCCATTGCCAGGATACAAAATAGAAAAAAAAATACAGTCATGAAACTATTGTGTTTTTCCATTACCAGAATACCCAAAAATTTGCTCAATTCGTGCTTCCATTGCTATAACCCCAATACAGTGCAGACAACAGTAAGAGAACGCAAGACTCCAATGGGAAAGGTCATGGAATGATTGCAGGGGTTCTATCAGTCAAGGCATAGAGAAAACCAACCAGGACACCAGATAACCCACATGCAGAGGTCGTTGCCAGATGGTGGAACCAACAATCAGCCAAGGACAAACATCAAGGGTAGTTGGCTAACAGGTTCATCCTTCGCTCATCATCCTCGCATAAAAAAGCAAGGCGTTGAGATCCATAGGTCTTTTAACACTAAGGCGATGACCGTAGATCAGGCTCCTGGCTGACTGCTCAGGCGAGGACTGGTGAGCTAGGGACGAAGGCTAAATAACCACGAAGGACACAATAAACGCAGCAAGGTGGTCAAAACGTGTGGGGAAATGAAGCCATCGGAGTCAATCTATCATTGAGCTAGGCTAAGAAAATTTCAAAAAACCATCTAGACAATTAGTTCGCTTACCCAAGTAAAAATGCAGATTTGAGCATAAGTTCTAACAAAATTTACCATACAAAATGAAGAAAGCGTACCGTTGCATGTTCGAAGTGGATGTCCCACGTGCTCCTTGCAACTCCTGCATGCCGATCGACGATACTTCACCGGTACCTCCCAGCCAATGCTAGGGGTACTCTTCTTCCCCCTTATCCCCCCGAGCCGCAAAGGGGCCACACACTCACTATCCAGAGATTTCAACTAGCTCCCAGCTCGCCTCGCAAGGTCGAGTTACCACTCATCACCGAGCTGGGTATCTCAACTCCCACAAGTTAAATCAGTCAAGTAGATATTTTTGCAGCATAACGTTATGCAAACAGAAGAAGATCCAACCTCCATCTCCTCCCTTCATTATATAGAGTTTTGTGATTCCTTACTTTCTAAAAATCTCGTTTAGTTAAGTTTTTAAAATTTAATTCCTAAAAATTCTTCCTCGTACAAGTGTCACCCATCCCCTTCATTCCTCCATAAATTAATTTCTTTAATTAATTAATTATCTTTATTTCCCTCACCCACCTAGAGTTACTCCTAGAATCGCTCCTAGGTGCCCCCAAATTCTCTTACAGGTTTTAATGATTTTCCCCACTATTAATTTGCTAGTTCAGTTTAAATTAGAAAGCTCTTAAATGGTAGTTACTTTACTAAGTTTGACTTTCCATTTTTTTCCCTTTTGTTTCCCTTTTTTTTCTTTTTGTGTTTCCCTCTTTTCCTAGTTTCCTAATATTTTAGATTTTTCCCTCTTTCCCCTTTTTATTTAGAACTCAAAAGGGCAGGTGTGGAAATTAACCATTTTTCCCTTTTCTCTTTTAATTAATATATTTTAAATTATCATAAAACAATAAAACAATTAATTCCCTTTTAAATTTTATTCCAACAGATTTTTATGAATCAATTAAATTTCTTACTGCGTTCATGTTAAAAGATTTAACAAACATCATACCCTTTATTTATTTTGTTTTTATTTTTATTATCATTATTTTTTTTTAACGAGAACGGTTATGTTGTATTGATCGGCTTTCAGGCAAACCTGAATCAGAAAGTTACATATCTAGAGAAGGTTGGTGACCTCTAACAGTGCTGCCAACCTTCTTATGAACGTCTTGGGAAACCCATCCCATTTGCTTCTTGAACTAATTCGAGAAAATGACAAAAATTGCATACATGAATAAATTCTCACAAATTGTGAGCATAATAGAAGGAAAAAGCAAAGCATTACTCAAAGGGGGATGGAAATTTCCCCTTAATGTAGGGGTCCATCTTTTTCTGAGATCCTAAAGAAATGTTGGAGGCCGCCTCCTTTTCTCTTCGCGCTTTATTGGTCTTTCGCCCTCTGGTAAGGGGTGGAGATGGCACTGAATTGCCTTCCGGTTCAGAAGTTTCCACAGATGCTGAAACATCCAGGTCTGCTTTGGCAGAAGGTTCTGGAACTGAAGCCTTTGCTGCCATTGTGGTGGAATCCGAGGGGCTTTCGTCTGCTGGGGGGTCTTCCTGGACTGTTGTTGCTTCTGGATCCTGGGCTTCATCCTCCTTCAACGCTTCAAAGTTGTTTTTAGTCTCTAGAGTTGCCTCTGCAGTGTGGGTGGCCTTTGGGGCCTGGGGTAACGGATCCTTTCGCCTAGGCTGCCTTCGTCGATTA
>JASDQU010026044.1:23201-52909 GCA_032191745.1 Picea mariana | reverse complement strand
CACCAACCCAACCTAGGCCCTTTAGACCTCTATTTATACATTACAATCACTCACCGACAGCCTTAGGTCAAAACATAGGTGTCAAAACCCTAGATACAAAAACCCTAGGTCAACTTGACCCATGTTTTCCAGGCTTTTCCAGCCTGTCTTTCCTTCCTTCTCGTGTAGTGCTCCAAATCATCCAACGGTGGATTTTTCCTCTTTCTGAGTCATCCACGATCCTTCTTCCTTGCTTATCTGTCATCCTCGATCTCCTAGTCCAACGACTTTCTTTCTCAGGCTTCGCTCCATATTTTCTGCTCTTTTTCTCACTTCAACCCAGTATCAGTCATCGTGTCTTCTGCGAAGTTCACTTTTTCCCTTTTCTTCCTTGTTCTTCGCTTCCTTCCATAAACAAGGGAAAACACTGGTCACCCATGTTATCAAAAAACTATTGCAACTGTCAAAAGCCAATATTATTGGCCAGGCATGAAGAAAGAAGTTGCTGATTTTATTTCCAAATGTTTGGAATGTCAAAAGGTAAAGGCTGAGCATAGACAACCAACTATTTTGCTACAATGATTACCCATTCCTGAGTGGAAATGGGAAGTTATAACAATGGATTTCATCACCAAACTGCCAAAAACAAATAAGCAACATGATTCTATCATGGTAGTGGCTGATAAACTTACTAAAGTTGCCCATTTTATTCTAGTAAAACTCACTCACAAGGCATCCAACATTGTTGATGTTTATATGAAAGAAATTGCTAGATTAGATGGTATACCCAAGACAATTGTGTTTGACAGAGATCCAAAATTTACCTCAAATTTTTGGAAGGGATTATTCAAGGGATTTGGAACAAATTTGAATTTTAGCACATCTTATCATACAGAGTCAGATGGATAAACTGAGAGGGTGAATCTAGTGATTGAGGCTGTGTTGAGGATGTATGTGATGGGTAAACCATCAAGATGGGAAGAATACTTACACTTAGTGTAGTTTTCTTATAAAAATGGGTACCAAGAATCTTTAAATATGAGCCCATTTGAGGCACTTTATGGAAGAAAGTGGAACAGACCGGTAAGCTGGGATAACCCAACAGATGGAGTAGTGGTTGGGCCATATTTACTTAGGGAAATGGAGGAGGAAATGTTGAAAATAAAACAAAATTTAAAGGTTTCCCAAGACAGGTAGAAAATCTATGATGATAAGGGAAAAACTCACAGGGAATTTAAAGTGGGGGACCATGTATTCTTGAAAGTGAAGGCTAACATAAGTTCCCTAAAGTTGGGAAATTGTTCAAAGTTGGCAGCTCACTATTTTGGGCCATTCGAAACCCTAGAGAGGATTGGTCCAGTAGCTTATATGATTGCATTGTCTACATCTATGTCTATTCATTATGTATTCCATGTATCATTGCTCAAGAAATATATTCTTGATGTTAATCATATTATTGATTGGAATGTGATTTAGGTGGAGCAAGAAGGTGCTTTCCAAGTACATCCGGTACGCATTCTGGACTGGAAAATGAAACAACTCCTGAATCGATCCATAGGGATTGTAAAGGTCCAATGGACCTGGTACGGTCCTGAGGACGCTACTTGGGAGCATGAGGATGCAATGCGGGCATAATACCCGCATCTTTTTGAAGATTTTGGAAATCTTGTTGATATGTGTACATAATGCACTAAGGACAGTGCATAAATAAGGGGAGGGGATTGTAATACCCCTAAGACGAACCCAATTGTAAATATAAATGCAAATTTACTTAATCTAGTGAGTTGTTTGATATCATTTTTGTATGCACCTTCCATGGTATAGTGCGCACATGTACTGCGCAGTAAAATGATGAAGTGTGCACATTCCAGGATACCACGCACAACAAACTTAAGTGCACATGATTTTGAGGCCAGGGAGCCTTTGTGTATATGTTGTGTTTTATAGGTTGGTGAGCTAGTTATTATAAGCTAAGAAGATTATGTGTTGAATTACGTTGGAGAGCCTAGATGTTAAAGGCTAATAAGCCTATTTTTGTATATGTATTATCATTAATATAAAATACATCGTTGCGTGTAGACTGACCACAATAAAAGAGTATTGGGGACTTAACTCCACTAGTTAGGGAAAGGGGGGGGCTAAAAGTTAAAGGAAAGAGCTAAGATAGGGAGCTTAAGCCAAAAAGGAATATTATAATAATATTCCTTAAAGTATAAAGTATGGATAATTATTTTATCCTAAGTTATAAGGATGGGGACAAGTGGGCCAAAGTAGCTCCCAATATGACAAGTGTCAAGTTGGGAACATGCATACATATAGCTTGGACTTAGTTCATTTTCCTATCATTCCATCATCATTCACACACTCATTGAGTTGTCCTCTGTACCTCCATGTACATGTATCCATACCTGAACCAACACCATACTTGTACCTGTACTTGGTTAGCTTGGGAGCTGGACTAAAGAAGCGGTTTGTCAGGCATGTGGGATATTGAATAGGTGGGTTGTCAGGCCTATGGGATATTGAAGAGGTGGGTTGTTAGGCTAGGGAGAAATTTCTCTCTGGGTGAGAGAATTGTTGGGAATTGATTTCCTAAAGGTGTTAAACTGCAACTACAGGGCTCTAAGACTTCCTATCCAACTTGTTGCTGAAGCCCTGGAAGGGAAGTGGGGCAGTTAAGGGACTATTGAGTAGAGAAGGGGCACACTTCCTGTGGTGGGATAGGCATGTGGGCAATGAGGGACTGTAGGATGTTAGTTTGAGTTGGCACCTGTGACAGAGTCTTTTTTGTTGTCTGAGATACATCATCCTAGTTAGGAATCCATTTACCTAGCTGGAGTTTAATCCCAGCTCGGGGGTGACCCACTGCTGAGAGTGATGAGTAGTGTGGTATAAGGCTTGGAGGTTTGTGGAAGGTCTGCATGCAATTGGTGATATTCTTACCAAGATAAGTGTCAATTGTGTATTAAATTACATGATGCATTATTATTTACGTGTTTATTTTTATGGGTTTATCCTATGTGTGGCTTATAACTGTCTTTATATTTATGGGTATTTCCTATCTATGTTGCATGTATATGTTAATGTTATTTCCGTATGAATATGTGCATTTACAGAATGGATTTTTCTATTTTAATTTTTATATATAAAGTTTCACAAGAGTTTCTGTGTGTACATGATTTAATTTGCATACAGTTCGAAAATTTTTGTGTGGCATAACCCAATTGGACATTGGGGATGTTGCAGCCCAAGTTCTATAGAACCTTCAGGCTTACCCAACTTGCTCCTACAGTCCAAAAAACCTGCCAAAGGTATCTCACGACCTCCTTTAAACTTCACAAAATCCTCTAGAATCTATTATGGCCCTCATAGTATATCTAATAAGTCGATCAGGCCCTCTCACAAATCCCAATGGCCTCTAGAACTGCCAGAAACCCCACATGAATGCTCTAGACCTGCAAAAATATGAATCAATCCTCTCAAAGGAACCCCATGACCTCTTCTCGCAACTGCTATGCATCTATGAAAAAATATTCACCCAAATAAAGCTCAAGTGAAGATCCTATGTGGTTCTCCTCCTTTATCTATCTAGGGTGGGTTTTTCACCACCGAAACAAGACCAACAATGGAAGGGTTTTTCCAAAACCCCAACAAAAAAGATTGGCTCCAAGAGCACTCCAAATATGATATCAAATCATAATTAGGAAGGTGAAGTGCTACCCTTCCTTTATACTTCTTTGAAGCCTTCTAGATCTTTTCCTTTTTTGACCAAATCAAATTTGACCATTATTCCCTCTAAATATTTACTAAAAACATTAAAAAGTCACTTTTTAATATTTAATTTATTAATAACTTATCTTTTTACTTAATGTCACTTTAGAATGTAACATCTCCTGGCTAGTGACATTAAATAAACCTCCTTGAATCACTTTTTATTTATTGACTATAGAATATGGGAGTCATATAAGCTACTAAGTCATCCTCTGTCATGATCAATTGGAAGGGGACATTAGAGTTCTCCCTCCCTGAGATTGCTTGTCCTCAAGCAACTCCAAATAAGGGTGTTGTAAGATATTCTCTCCCTCCCAAGTAGCATCCTCTGCGGGAAAACCTCTCCATATGGCCAGGTACTTCTGAATAACTTTGCTCCTCGGCCTCCCACTAATACAAAATGAGAGATAAGTGACAAAAAAAAATGACAAAAATCTGCATATAAATGACCACTTTTGATTTGGCGATAGTTGGTGGCTAATTTCCGATCTCTTATCATGTGACCAAAAATGTGGTCATATTTAGTTTGGTCATTTATATCTTGTCTTGTGGTCATTAATTTGGTCATATATTTGGTCATTAATTGTGACAATTAATGACCAAATATATGACAAGACAAGCTATAAATGACCAAATTAAATATGACCACATTTTTGGTCGCATGATAAGAGACTGGAAATTAGCCACCACAACTTCCATTTGGTCATTTATATGCGAATTTTGGTCGTTTGTTTGGTCACTTATCTCTCATTTTTTGGTCACTTATCTCTCATTTTTTGGTCATTTTATATGAGAATTTCAGTCATTTTGTTTGGTCACTTATCTCTCATTATTTGGTCATAGATATCTATCACTCTTTTTATTTTTTTCCCTTTTGTCTGACTTGCCTCAAATAGGTCTTTAGTGGGTTCTCGACCGCTGTTATAAGAAAAATATGTCCGTTAGGAAGGAACCGACCTATCCATATATGAATTCAGTTACAACCTTTTTGATAACTCAACACAAGGCTGATACTACCCACACCTCAGAGGGTCCTGTTTCTGAGGCGATGAAAAGGGGGAAAAGGAGAGGTGACAGACTTACAAAAAGTCTCTCTTAGGATCACCCACCTTAGGTATTGTCCTCTCTCAACTTTTGGGATGGAAAAAATGGCCTTGGGGGTGAAAATTATAAACAACTTGACAAAAACAAGCTTGTTGATTTTTAGGAGAGCAAACCAATAAAAGAAAACAACAAGTTTTTCTCTCCCTTAAGGCCTTGGAAAAAGGTCCATAATTGATTCCCAGGGTAAACCGAGGCTCCGAAAAATGGCCTAGTGGACAACTTATGAAAAAGTATCAAAAAGGGGAGAGTGAAAATGCCTTTAGAATCTAAAACCAGGTCCTTTTAGGTGGCTGTAAGTAATGAACAACAAGTTTCTTAGGACTTGTAAGGTGTGGGAACGAGTCTCAAAATGCCCGAAAAAATGGTCTTAGGACTTTTCAAAGCTTAAAGTTGGATCTAATAATCAAAACAACATCCCTTTAACAAGATGCAACATATATGGCTACCTTATTTTGCAGCTGTAAATAACGTGGAATTCATGGTGTCCAAGGCCATCCATGGCTGCCAGATTCACCGGTATGAAGGGACATGTGTTGGGGAAAATTTGGGGTTTCTTTGGAGGGAAAGGGACATTGGGTTTGGTCATTGAATGTTCGGAAATTCCCTTTGTTTAGGAATTTTTTAGACCTGAATTTACCCCCCCTTTGGTCCTTATAAGTATCCTTGTGAGCTAATGAAGCATGGCTTCAATCTAGACCTGATTTGGTTAAGGGACCCCTCGGGATTGAAACTTGGAAGGTTTTTCCATCATACCAAACTACAAAAATTATGATTTATTATAATTCCATGATATATCTCTATCCACCAACTTTCCGCTGCATTTTGTTTGGCGCAAATCAGGCTCCGGATGATCAATATATGGCCCCAGAAAGGTTCATGGAAAAGGCTAGTTGGATGGTTCATCAAGGAAAAAATTGCAATTAAATCACAAATATGGGTTGAACACCAAATTTGGAAGGATTCTACAGGCCTACATTCCTATATATAAAATGGGTTTCCCTCGTTTGGATTGATTTGTCCCTGGAGGCCTCCAATTAGGCCTCCCTTTTGGCACATGTTCTAGGACAATAAGTAGTTTGTGATGTTTTGGAATGTCCCACTAAAAATATAGGATGCATTTGTGAAGGATAATTCCATGGATCCATTCTACACTTTTCCCCGGTCGTTTTGACTATTTACGGGCATAAATCTGCCTCCGTATGGCAAAGTTATGGAATTAACTTGCCCAGAGTCCTTAGGGGGTAAAATTAAAATATGTAATGTAATTCTAAACTATATAACATATATATAATAAGTTTTTAAAATTTTATTATTTACTTTATTATAATTATTATTAATTATATATATATATATATATATATATATATATATATATATATATATATATATATGCACAACAAAATTCCTTCTCTACCTCCAAGATCCAACCCCTTACATTCAAAAAGTTTCAAAATATATAGAATGACTATATCAATATCTAGATCCAAAGTTTTTTGAAAGTATTAATTACAACTTTCTAAAATACATAGAAAATCTAAAAGATAACATAACTAACTATACTCCAAAATATGTACTAGAAACTCCATGCACTAGCTTGCTTCAGCCTCGATCCATAGGTGTCGAATACTTTTCCTTGTTTGGAGATTTGGTGCAGGATTTGATTGATATTTTCCTGGAACTAAATCTAGAATTTTTGGTCTATCTACAGCCCTCAAAATCAGGTCCAAAATCTAACATTATGATTGCTTTCCATAGAGAATAAGGTACCTTCTTTATTTAGACATAATATCCCTCAAATATCTGACTTAATTTCATCATATCCCAAAATATTATATCTCTTGTTGTAGGTGATTAAGCTCCCCAAATCAAGGATCACATCCACCAAAGAAAAAGGATCCATCACTAGGATGAAACTTGTTTCACCAAACCTAAGCATAATCGCTGCCAAAGCTTTGAAAACAAGGTGCTACCATTTCATTTGGCAGTGCCATATTCCAAACTTTACCATATTATCTCATTTGAGAGTTTCAAAGGCCTCAACTAAAACATCAAGCATAGTGGAATGACTCTCTTTAATCCTCTTACTTTTCTCAGCCATGACTGCTTTAGCTTTAGCCATCTTCTTGAGAAATCCACTTTGTTTTTGTTTTGTTTTTCCCTCCTCTGCTACTTGTTTCTCCTTCAATGGTTTTGCAGACTTCTTCTTCTTCTTACTGACCTCTTTTTGTTTTGCAGGTGCTTCTGGAGATTCTACTAAACTGATGATAGAGGTAATAAGGGAGGGATTTCTCTTAGAGTTGAAATAAAGTCTGAATTTATTGCTTTCCCTAGTATGAGGAGTTCTGAAATAAGTGACAACTTGCTTTTTGTTTTCTCTTGTTGACTCGCTAGAGGAACTTTTTTTGGAGTTCCTAAATGAAGTAGGAATCTACTTAGGAATATTTTTGACCTGTTCTTTCCTATCTGTTTTGATGTGCTTCCTGGTATAAACCTTTTTAATAACAGGTACAGGTTTTGAGACTTCCCCCTACCCTTCCAATGAACATCTTATCATACTTCTGGTTAAAAAAGTGTCAGTTTGCATGGAAGGCTCAAAGATATCATCTATTATTCCAAAAACATCCCCTTTAGGTTCAATTTTAGGCTTATTAGACTTAATTTCCCCCCTCTTGGATTTTGGTTTGGCAGCGATTTTCTCATGGAACCCCCCCTAGAAAAGGAAATGTGCCCATGACCGATTATGTTTGCTCAAATGCTCCTCAATCAATAACCTAATCAACCCTCTATGAAAAATACAGTGGGGTGGGGCGTTGGGTCATTCCCTAACTCTAGATGACATCTTCATCAGACTCCTTAACAAAAAATGTGGCATATTAATTCTTACTTGGCCTTCTATATGAGATAGGAATTTGAAATGGTACATGCACATTCGATCATAGCGTCCCTCACAGGTGAAATGTAACTTGATGATCTTCAGGGTATCATTCCACAATGGTGTGAGCCACGACCTTTGTACCTTCTACCTCCACTGCTCGTTTTTATACTCATCCTTAAGGAAGAAAAGGATATCTATACCTTCTAGGGTTTTTTATTTGAACCAACGATCACCATCCAGGGGCAAACCTGTCACTTGAGAAATAATTTCTCCAGTCACAGAGAAAGAGAGGTATGCTATCTCCACCATTTTTCCATTAAAACCCTCTGCAAATGATCTGGGTACCTCATAATTGAAATCCCTCAACCTGTAACAAAAATCCTTCCAGCCGATGGTTGTAAACCATTCCTTGAGTTCAGGATCACTGTCAAGTATTTATGCACCATATGGTTCCTTGCAAATAAAATGTACCCCTTTTCCCATAACTGCGAGCAAGCTAAGTGAAACTAGGAGAGATGAGTAAGATGAGTGATTCGAATCACATAGATTTCGCTCCTAAACTAACGATTAACTACCTTTCTGCGATAACCCCTCTACAAAGGTAGAAAAAGGTGGGTGAATTGGAACAATGATGAACCACATTACACCAAACCCTGTAGTCTAGAAGAATCCCCAACTAACATATCAGAACATGTTCATTGGCTTGTTGAACGATAATGATGATCAAATGAACCCATAGGAATAATGATCTTCCATGTTTCCAGTACCTCCACAATCCTCAACTGACGTGGAGTCAAGCACTCAATGACCATTGAATCCTATCGGGCGCTGTATTTTCATTTAGTAGTGCCAATCATAGATCTTTAAAAATGATAGTGTTGTCTTTTCATTTGGTAGCGCTTTGTATGGTCGTTATAACTATAAGTTCTTCCAAAACAAAATTCAACACCCTTATTAACACCTATTTTTAATAAACACAAAACGCAATAACCAAACAAATTTTTAGCTTTTGGGTTATAAATGCAAAAAAGACATGAGCACACATATGCCAACTGAAATTTATAAACATTGCTCTCAAGTCCCAATGTTGGATAAGCTTGGTATATTAACCATACAGAGTCCAAAATTTTAAAGGATTAAATAATGTTTTGAAGCTGACAGACCCAAAATTTATATGTGATAACAATTTCAATGACCCAACTGAGATAAGCCTCTCTCCCTGATCATACACATATCCAAGCCATGTTCATATTCTTATATGACCCTGACTAGGCCCTGTCGTTAGCCCCTATGCACCAAAATTTGTTTTAATATGCCCAAACCCTCAGGTTGGGCAATGGTGGTGCTTGTAGGAGGGGTGGCGGTGGCTCTGCTAGCCCCCCCACTCCTTTCGATGCCTTTTGGTGTGGGTTGATATGGTGGAGAGGGCATGGATGAAGGAACAAAGGTAATGGGGGCGACACACATTGGTGGTGATTGGTGGACATACCAGGGGAGAAGCCCGAAAGAGGGGCGGTGATGGATCATCTGCCCACCCCTTTCCCCCATTGTTTACAGTGACATACCGATGGAGGAGGGCACATACAAGGAAGAAAGGGTCTGAGTAATGAGTGCAAGGTGCAAGGTGGTCGTTACCATGGAGAAGGAATGAGGCATTGGCTCAGCTCGGGCAGAGGTCAATGAGGGTGGAGATGATAACATAGAGGATTTGGGTTTGGAGAGAGGTGCATAAAACCAAATGAGGTGGTTCGATGGTGGTTAGTGCACCTGTTAGTCACCGTTAATTTGTTTTATGTGAAATCAAGTTTTCAGGATCTAGCAGGATGCTAAACCGGTCTTGAAGCCCGACAAACTAGAGAAGGGGATAAATATAGAAGGGAGAGGCTAAAACTGGCAGGAGCGCTAAGCTGATGGGGCCCGATACGTCACGGATTGTGAACTCTCTAGATCAACGGTCGAGGATTATTTCGGGCGGATAAACTACACGGAGGTTAATTTTAGAAAGCGGGCCGAAATTTAAACCATGGTTTTCGTTCGGGGATACGTGGCAGCACTAGGTGCATTTTGGGATGAAAAGAGGGTTGCCCCAAACCACTTCCTCATGCCCCTGAAATTTGGAAAAGTATAAAAAGGCATTTTTTTTATGTATTTTATTATTATTTCGAACAACTAGACCATTTGAAACTTGGCATGCCCACCCTCATTCAACTATAGCTCAACAGTACTCCAATTACACGCCATTTCCGCTCGTTTTCAGGTATTTTTCATCACAACCATGGATCCTATCATAACCTCAGTAACAGAGCAAGACCCTGTGGTGACTAAATAATCCCTACTTGACCGAGATTCAGACGTTTTTGATACCGAAATCACCATTTCTCCCATCTCTGTGTCCAGAAGCAACCTGTCCGATAATGTAGGAAGGTGTATACCGCTCCTTGAAGTAGTCCAGGCCACCATAGTCCCTTATGCTGTCAAAATCGCTTTCCCTTTTCCTGAATTTATAGGTTGGTGTGCAGAATAGTATTCACATGAAGAAGGAGTCGTCGTGAATAAACGAGGGTCCAAGGTCATGTGTAGGGTAGAGAGTCTATCAATTCGAGATTCCCTCGGTATACCAAAGTCTTTTTCTGCAAATTCTAAACCTTTCAATGAAGAAAATGTAATTAGGGTATAAAAAGAATATCCATTAGAGGTCTGATATATGTTTTTACAGAAAATTGTCAAACCAGAACATTTTTCATAGGGTTTGTATTTGCTAATGAATGTGATTATAATGGTTATTGAATTCCAATGGGTGTGTTCCCTTTTAAGTCAAGTTTTAGATCTAGATAATGACAAACATGTAGTCCAAGTCATGCTCGATTTCCTGTTAACCTTTTTTAAGTCAGAGTCTATTATGTCAGTTCGCATCAGTTTTGATCAATTCATAGCTGATAATATCCATAAATATCTAATGAATTTTCACTCTCTAAGGCATTTCAGATATTACACCTATTTGCTGAAGATTTTCTTGGAAACCAATAAGAGGGAATTTATTGAAGCAACATTTATATCAACTGAATGTAAAAGGATTACATTGCTTATCTTCATAAACAAAGTCATATCCATAGTTTACAGTTTGATTTTCAACACTAGCCTACCTACATTTTTGGATGACATGAGGAGCTATCTACAGCCAAATCCAGAAAAAAGAGTGGGGGATTGGGTACTTTTCATGCACTCAACAGTAATCTGGGTTTATGGTTGTCATGAATCCCCCTATCTATTGCCTATTTTTCTTACCCCTAGAGACTTTTCCTTTGAATTCATCAGGAAAATAATTATATATGAGACAGATCATTTCCTGAAGTTGTGCAAAGCCTCCAACCTCAAGTTCCCTTTCATTGTCAAAGCCATATCATGTTTATCTCAGATTCAAGAAAATCTCAAAGAGTTTGGTTTTGCACAACTACAGGGAAGAAGGTATGATCCACATCAAATCATATCCAAGAGAATATTGATGAACCAACAAGCCCCTTATGAGCATGAATAGGTTAAGGGTTTTCATAAGCTGGAAAACCTAGAAGTCTGTGATGATATGGAAGCAATATTGCAACCAAATCAAACACAGCAAGTGGAGGCACCCCTGCAACAAATTCAAACACAAAAAGCTTCTTAGAAACTGATATTCAAAGTTCCTAAGATGAGTGTTTACAACAAGAGAAGCAGTTCAGAGGCCATGGGCACCAGTGATCAACAGACTGCTCCTAAGAAGATGAAGATTACACAGCCCCCCCAGATAGTGGACTTAGAAGAGGAAGATCCTAAAGAACAAGTAAATATGGATATGGTGGAAAGTGGCACTAGAAATGTAGAGTTTGAAAAGGAAATAAAACTCCAAAGTGAAGGCAGCTCAAGAATCTTTAGCAACAAGAAACACATATTTGATAAAACATCTGGGGCAACTTATCGGTCTAAGGAATATTTGGCAAAACAGTATGTTGAAAAGGGAAACATAGCTCTGGGTGAGATGATGGATTTAGTCCCTGAAGTGGAAAAGACTTCTCAGCATAAATATTCTTTGTTCATAGTAAGGGATGTTGAGAAGAGGACCTTTAATATTGCAGTTGCAGATGAAGACAAAGTCTCTGAGATAAAGATAAGGTATGACAACATCAATGTTGTAGACAAGGTCAAATTCCATAAAAATATGAGTGATATGTTGTATTTTGATTACCTGAGTTTAAGGTTGAAGAATTCAAAGATGTCATCTTATGCAATGAAATTGGAATGGCAGTTGAGGCAAGAAAAAACATCTAGCAGAACTTGGCAGACTCATGTCAAGAGACTGGAATCTGAAGGCCCCCAAGGGGTGAAATCCTCATTGGATGAAAACGACAAATTGATTCAAAGCTTGAAGAAGAAATTGAAAATGTCTTCTACAGAGCATCCACAAACAACAGAATTTGTTAGTCTAGAATAGGAAAATGAAACACTTCGTCAAGAGGCATTGGACTACAAAGCTATGGCATTGCAGCTAAAACGAGAAAAGGTGAAGTGGTCACAAGAGCAGACAAAATTACTAAACAGGGCTGTAGTTGTATCTCCTGCTGCAGAAGCTATACCAAACACTGAAGGACTTGTCCAGGCTATGTCACAAGTTATCCTGAAAGAAGGAGAAATCAAAGGGATTAAGGGAAGCATAGAGAAATTGAAGCAGGAGATGCAGACAAAGGATGAAAGAATGGCTCAATTTCAAAAGGAGAATGGAGTCCTACAGGAAAAGATAGATAAGTTGAAGATGAGATTAAGAGGCAAAGTATTGTTGCAAGGGGCCAACCATATCATCTGGGACTCTATAGCGGTTGAAGCTTCCAAGTTCAGAGTGTATTTGAATTTCATCAATGATAAAGATAGCATAGCCATCACAACTAGAAGTAGGTGCATTGTTGTGAATGAGACTTTAGCAAAGAAACCATCAGAATGGGCCCAAAACACCATAAATCTACTCAACTCCATTCCTACTGCAGACCTTCAGACTATTGGAGTTAAAGACAGAACTACATTGATCATCTATGCCAGGAGGGTTATTGCTAAACATAACTTGTTTAAATTAGTCCAAACCAAGGAAACAAAGATGGAGTAGAGTGTGCAAGAGTTCAAGTATTTGTTTGAAGAATTGTTTATCAAAGGCCTCCCACCATTTTGGGATGGAAAGGGAAAATTGTATGATCATTAAGAATACAATGATCGCCTCACTCAGTGTAGAATGGATCACTCCAAGTTAGAAACCCTGGAGGAAAATATGAAAGGAGATACATTAGTTGAGCATCTGATTACAGACTTTGAGATTATGAATAAGTTTAAAGAAGTCAAACTTGGACTACCAGTCATGTCATATGCTTCCTGCATTGACCTGGAAATCCTGATCAAAGAAATGATATATTATGGCATCCCTTCTGACTTGCAATGGAAGGAGATAGTACGCTTGGGTAAAACAAAGTGCAGTGTTCCATGGTCTAGTAGATGATGTCCAGATGTCACTGAAGATGGCAAATCATGTGGAAGACCAGAGCAGAGCAAGTGGCAAGTAAAGAAACTGAAACACCAGAAGAGCCAGAATCTGGATCGTGAAACGTTTTCTTGCTAATCATTGTAATCAGTTTCAAAACCGAAACTGTCCCTTGTAATTATTGTAATCAGTTTCAGAAACTGAAACGCTTCGTTTAAATCATTGTAATCGGTTTCAAACCGAAGGAACTCAAATTGTATAAATATTAGGAGTTCCAAATGTATTATAGGTTGGCAGAAGTGCAAGGGCATGCTTTTAGTTGTTCGGAACTTCAATGTAATTTTCTGAAGCTGAATAGAATACACATGCAAAAGTATTGAAGTTTCCATGAAAAGATTCTAATGGTCATGATCTGAGTTTTGTCTCCTCTCTTTGTATGTATTTGTTGTATTTATAATTTCATTTTCACTATCTTATGTTTAAATTGGATAGTCAAAGGCCCATAATTCATCTTGTGATGCTCTCGGCTGAAAGCAATTTAAACTATTTTAAGTTTTTCCTAACTAATTCATAATTCATTTATTCAATGCTCTGATGCAGTTGTATATTTTCATTTCCTCTTACACTCTGCAAATTTACAAATTATAAATCAGATTTATCACCTCATTTAGCCTTTATCCTCTGGTGAGTTATACCAACTAGCCAGTGCTTCCATTCGTTTCAGAAGTTTGACTCCATAGCCCTAAGTGTCCTGCCTCTTCCTTGCCAGAAAAATTATAGAAACCCTTGAAAACAACAAAAACCTAGCCATTGATTTATTAAAGAAAACTCATCAGTCGAAGACCAAGTGACAGGAGAGATCCCTCTCTGAGTTGAGCAGGCTGGTACCCAGCTCTAAATTTGGTTTGTAGGTTACCTCTATCATTTTTTTTTATCAACCGAGAAAATTTACAGAGTGCTAACATTCAGGCGCCATTGCTGGCGATTGAAAGTGAAATCTTCCCTGGGAAAAGAACGAATTAAAGCTTCATATTTGATTCTTGAGGGTGACAGTGAATCAAACACCTTATTGGCTGAGACTAAATCTACCCTGGTGACTCCATTATAAAGAGACCAGTAGCATAAAGTAGTTTGAGTGAGAAATCCTTCCTCCCAAGAGAATTCATACCAGGAGAAATCTAGACCCAGAAGCAGTAATCCTTGTGTTTGATCCTGAGAAAATTGTACACAAAAGAAAAGAAAATCCAATAAGCCCAGTTTTACATCTAGATAGATATCTATCCTTTCCCAAAGATGGATTGATAAGCATTGAAGACCTTTCTTTTGATTTAAAGTTTGATCAAACTCTGTTCAATACTAAATCTGAGTCTAGTTTGAACGAAATCATCTTTGATGAGAAGAGGTTCCAAGATTTCATTTTAGTTGCCTCTATTAAACTTCTTGTGATTCCTACTCAGAACCAACAACCACTTCAAGTTCTTACTGCAGCCATGGAAAATAGGTTTTCCCCTCTTGTTCTACCTGCTTAGTTACATGATTTTCCCAGGGAATATAATCAGAGGATTAAGTTGTATGATGTTGAAGGCAATGTGTCAGCCCAAAAACACTTAGACTGGTTCAATGATTTTGTGTACATAGAAGAAGTAGATTATGAAGATGAAAAAATGAGGTTGTTTGCACAAAGTCTTGCAGGAGAAGTCAAAAAATGGTTCAGATCTCTTCTAGCAGCAAGTATCCTAAATTTTAATCCTTTGAAACGAGTTTTCTTACAATGTGGGGTCACAAGAAAAACCCCCTTCAGTTGCTAGACGACTATAACAACATGAGAAGGTCACCTGATGAAATAGTACAAGAGTTTTCAGCTAGATTTATTAAAGTTTACAACTCAATTCCTACTGAAGTAAAAACTCCTCCTAGAGATGCTCAACATAGATATGTTGATTCCTTTGAACGTGATTTTTATTTGTTGTTGAGGGAAATAAGATCCACTTCACTAGATGATATGATGAGTGATGAAACATAAGTTGAAGTAAATATAATGGCTTCAGGAAAGATCAAATACAATTCTGACAGGGACATGAACAAGGTTCAATATAAGCCACAACCTTCAACCTCACAGTCATCAAAAGAGAGGTTTCAGTTGATGATAAATACCATGTAGAAACACATGGAAAGGATGTCTTTAGATAATAATCCTAACACTAGAGAGCAGGTTGATGTTCCACCCAAAAATCAAAGGAGACCATCAGTTCCACAAATCAGACAAATATATCAAAGGAACCAAGGTGATCAACAAATAAGACCTCCTTTTCAAAATAATTTTGTAAATGAAAATTTTGATGAAACTTTTGAATACAACGTACATTGTTGTGATGGTGATGAACAAGGATTATTTTAAGGATGGAAATTTATTTTAAAATCTAGAAACGTTGACGAATCATAGTAATCCTTCATATGCCAACTACAGATGTTTGGTGATATTTTTGTAAAAATATTCAAATTTCTAAGGATTATTTATAGTTTGTATAAAATTTTGGCTATTTTTAAGGTAGAATAATTTTATCCTATAGAATTTGGGCGAATCATCTTTCTGGAAAAACCATGGAAAATTAGCCCAGGAGAAAAATTTAGCCCCTAAAATCATCCATGGTGATGAAACAAAGGTGTTTTTAACTAAAGAAGAACATGATCAGTTCATGTATGCAAATGAAATATTCATGCAGGGGAATGCTGAAAGATTGTCAGTGGAAAAGGAAGATTATGAGACAGGGTTGCAGAATGCCATCATGGAATTCCAGAAACAATATAATATTCGAAACAAAAAGGTGCTTGAAAATCCTCCAAATGGAAACCATACTAAAGAATATCAGAACAATACACCTTCTTCAAGTCAGCCTAAAAAAGACTTTGTTGCAAAGGATGTTGTGGAAAAAGGAAAGCAAAAGGAAGAACCTCCAAAGAATGTGCCTGAACCAAGAAATGAGATAGTCATCAAAGAGGTAGAAAAAACTTCATCTTCCTTTAACTTTGAAAGTGATATGGCCAAAATTAAAATATATGTTCCATTCAATGAGCTAATAAAGAATAGTGAATATAGAAATCAGATCATTAAGATGCTCAAGATGGAAGAAAATTCTGATACTTTAAATATACAAGATTATCATCATGTTATCTTGTTTGGCCCATGTGTAGAGGAGAGAAGTGATGTTGATGAGGTCCCTCCTTTCTATGTCAGTCTGAAGATTCATGATATGATTCTACACAATGTTATGTTAGATTCAAGAGCATCCCATAATTTAATGCCTAAGGTGTTCATGGACCAATTGGGCCTGGACATTACAAGGCCTCACAAAGATCTTTTCTCCTTTGATTTAATGAAGGTGAAG
Source organism: Picea mariana (assembly GCA_032191745.1). Taxonomy (NCBI): domain Eukaryota; kingdom Viridiplantae; phylum Streptophyta; class Pinopsida; order Pinales; family Pinaceae; genus Picea; species Picea mariana. The sequence goes on along the minus strand of JASDQU010026044.1, from coordinate 36,300 downwards.
TTCTTGGGCCTAATCAAAGATCTGGTGGTATCTTTGTCTCAAATTCCAACAAAAAATATGGTCATGGATGTGATGGTTGTTGATATCCATCCTAAATTTGGTATGTTGTTATCTAGGTCTTGGGCTGCAAAGTTGAAATGGAATTTGCAAATGGATATGTCATACGCCATTATCCCTGTTTTTGGTCAAGATAGGAGGTTGTACAGAGAAGTATTTCTCAAATACATGGTCATTAACACATCCCAACCAAACAACCATCCCATTTACTCTGTGGAGACTGAGATTGGTTCTTCCATTTTCTTTAATGATTCAAGTTTTGAAGAGAAGGTGTCAAAGACTGATATGGCTATCAAAGACAAATCTTATCAGTAAACTGAGGAAATTTCAAAACAACAAGACAGTGTAGAGAATGAGATGTGGAACACGAGCTTTGATGGAGGTGCCAGCAGAGAAGGAGCAAGAGATGGTGTGTGGATTAACCCCCCATATTAGTCACAAAACTTTGTTCTTACAAGATCACTTTTGAGTGCACAAATAATATGGCTGAATATGAAACATTAGTATTGGGATTGAAGACTTTGAAAGAGATGGGCACTAGGAGGATAGTTGTACATGGAGATTCTGAGTTGATCATAAATCAGGTGAAGGGAATATATCAAGCAAAGCATCCTAGATTAAGAGCATATAGGAATATAGTGCTTGACCTTCTTGAAGAATTTTCAGAATATAGTCTCTCAATGATTCCAAGGGGTCAGAATCAGATTGTTGATGCTCTAGCTACTTCAACCTCACTTTGCAAAATTCAAATTTTTCCTAACAGGGGATATGAGATTGAGGTCAAACAAAGACCAACAATAATTGATAATATTAAGTACTGGAAGGTTTTTGAAGATGATAAACAAATAGAAAGTTTCCTTAATATGGATGGTGAATTTGCAAATTTCAATATTGACGAGGAATATTATTGTGAAGAAGAAGATGCAGCTGTGTTTGCAAATGATGGTTATTACAAGAATCAAATTGCTAGTAAGGATATAATGTAGCTAAAAAATAACATCATTCCAAAAAGTGTGGTCCCATCAATGATGTGGCCAGGAGTCCTAAAATTACTGGAAATGATGGATATGTTGAAGATTGCAACATTTGGACTCATGAATAACCCAATATAATCAAGCTATCCAATACACTTAGCCCAGAGGTCAAGCAAAGGTATATCAATTTGATGAAATAATTTCCTGATATTTTTTCCTGGACTTATGAAGATCTAAAAGTTTATGATACCAAGGTGATTCAACATTTTATTCCAATCAAATAAGAACATAAACCTTTCAAGAATAAATTAAGAAGAATCGATCCTTTACTACAACCCTTGATTGAAAAAGAGATAAAAAAGTTGTTTGAAGCCATGATCATAGTATCTCTGAGATTTTCTAAGTGGGTGGAAAATCTGGTACCTGTCAGAAAGAAAAGTGGAGAGATCAGATTATGTGTAGACTTTAGAAATCTGAACAGGGTATCTCTCAAGGACAATTACCCACTACCTAATATGGATCACAGTCTATAGAAAGTGGTTGGTTCTCAAAAAATATTGATGTTAGATGGTTTCTCTGGGTACAATCAAATCATGGTACACCCTGATGATCAGGAAAAGACAACCTTTACAACACCATGGGACACCTTCATGTATGCCAAAATGCCTTTTGGGATCATGAATGCAGGAGAAACTTTCCAAAGAGCTATGGATATAGCCTTTGCTTATGAGGAAGATAAATTTATTCTTGTTTACTTAGATGATATCACTGTATATTCAATTTCTGATGAAGAACATCTTAAACATCTAAGAAGGGATTTTCAAAAATGTAGGCAATTTGGCATTTCATTGAACCTCAAGAAGTCTAATTTTGGCATGGAAGAGGGGAAGTTGCTTGGGCACATTATTTCAAAGGAGGGAATAAAGATAGGTCCTAGCAGAGTTGAGGGAATCCTTAAAATTGGCATGCCTAGAAGCAAGAAAGAAGTGCAATCTTTCCTAGGGAAAGTAATTTTTCTGAGAAGATTCATCCCTAACCTGGTTGAAATCATAAATCATATCACTAACATGCTCAGAAAAGGAAGTGAGATAAAGTGGACCCCTAAATATAGAAAATCCTTTGAAGATATTAAAGTGGCATTGAACAAGGCCCCGGTGCTGGCCAGTCCCAATTTTGCAAAAGACTTTATATTGTTTCTTTTTCCTCAGAGCACACCATTGCTGGTGTTTTATTACAAAAATATGAACAAAATTTTGAGATGCCTATAGCATAATATAGCAGGACATTGACATATTCCCCATTAAAGTATGATATCATGGAAAAGCATGCATATGCACTGGTCAAGGCCTTGAAGGAGTTTAGAGTTTATATCTTTCATTATCATACCATTGCTTATGTGCCCAACAGTTCTGTGAAGGACATTTTAACTCAACTTTCTCCTGAGGGAAAAAGATGCAAGTGGATAGCTATGTTGTTGGAGTATGACCTTGAGATAAAACCTACAAAATTGATCAAGGGACAAGGACTTGCAAAGATGATGGCACAAACAAATTGTGGGCTCTTGGGAATTAATTTCATTGTTGATTTTTTAACAAAGTCAGAAGAAGAAAAGGTCCCTCAGGTATCCATAAAATTCCTTGACTCCCCATGGTATGTTGACATTATTTATGTGTTGAGAAATTTGCAGGCTTCTCATGAATTGAGAAAAACTAAGGCTAGGTTTTTGAAGCTAAAATAAGTATTTTTTTGTATTTTAAATCAATCTCTGTACTGGAAGGATCCATGAGGAATCTTGCTGAGTTGTTTGCTGGAGGAAGAAGTGGAAAAAACCATCAGAGAGTTTCATAAAGGTGATTGTGGAGGGCACCATTATTGAGGGTAGGATTCTATTGGCCTAGTATTTTTTCTGATGTTTAAAAAGAAGTCTCAAGCTATCATGAATGCCAAATTTTTTATGGAAAGAGAAAACTGCATCCTTTTCCCTTGAAGCCTATCTTTGTTGAAGCACCTTTCAGACAATGGGGCCTTCATTTCATAGGAGAAATTTATCCACAGTCTTCAGCTCAACACAAGTGGATACTGATATCCATAGATTACTTCACCAAGTGCATTGAAGCAGTTCCCACAAGGAAAGCCACTTATACTGTTATCATTCAGTTTTTGGAGAACAATATTTTGTCTAGGTTTGGTTGTCCAATCAAAATCGTTACAAACAATGGAACAACATTTAAGTCCAAAAATATGGAAAAATTTTGAAGTGCTTATAATATAACTCTTGGCCATTCCAAAACTTATTACCCTCAAGGTAATGGGTTGTTCGAGTCATCCAATAAGAGTTTGACCACAATTATCAAAAAACTGTTGTAGGATAACAAAAAGTCTTGGCACAAGAAGCTTATCTGTGCATTATGGGTTGACATGATCACTACTAAAAGGTATATTGCCACTTCACCTTTCTAGATTGTGTCTGGAACAGAGGCAGTTTTTCCTACTTCATTAGGATTACCTGCGATGAGATTGCTACAGGAGCAAGATGTTGAACCAGATACCACACAAAGGAGGAAAGATGAACTAATCAATGTTCAACAAACAAGAGAGAAAGCATTCAACAACTCTCAACTACACCAAGACAAGATTAAAAAGAATTTTAACAGGCATACTAAGGAAGATGATTTCAAAGTGGGGGATTTGGTGTTGAAATGGGATGCCAGGAATGAAGACAGGGGAAAGAATGGGAAATTTGACCATCTGTGGTTGGGACCTTTCAAAATTGTGGCATAGCATGGAAATAATTCCTATCTTCTATAGGAACATAATGGAGATCTCGTTGGTGGGGGACCTGTGAATGGTAGGTTTCTCAAGCATTATCTTGTTTAAATACACTTTTCACCCTTTCCATTTGATTGTATATAACCATTTTTGTTTTTAGTTGAAGCAATTGAGATCAAATCAACAGAAATCGAAGCCCAAAGAGAAGGACCTAAGTTATGTTGAGTATAATTTGAGTTATGTGAACGAAGTTTTGTGAATAAGATGTTGATTAATTTAGTTGCATGAGTGAAATAAAGCCCAATGGAAGGGCACTTGGTTTTTCATTCTTTGCTAGCTTGTTTGGAGGATAGAATCCATAGCTAGAGCCCATGTTAGTCACCCTTAAATTTTTTATGTGAAATAAAGTTTTCAGGATCTAGCGGGACGCTAAACCGGTCAGGAAGCCCGACAAACTAGACAAGGGGCTAAATCTGGCAAGGAAAGGAAAAAAATGGTAGGAGCACTAAGCTGACGGGGCCCGATACATCACTGATCGAAAAATCTCCAGATCGACGATCGAGGATGATTTCGGGGGGAGAAACTGCGTGGAGGTTAATTTTATAAAGCGAGCCGAAATTTAAACCATGGTTTTTGTTCAGGGATATGTGGTGCCATTAAGTGCATTTTGGGGTGAAAAGTGGGTTGCTCCAAACCACTTCATCATGCCCTCGAAATTTGGAAAAGTATAAAATGGAATTTTGTTATGTATTTTATTATTACTTCAAACAACTAGACCATTTGAAACTTGGCGCGACCACCCTCGTTCAAGTGCAGCTCAATAGTACACCAATTACATGCCATTTCCACTCATTTCCAGGTATTTTTCATCACAACCATGGATCCTATCATAACCTAAGTAACAGAGAAAGACCCTGTGGCGAATGAAGAATCCCTAATTGACTGAGATTCATACATTTTTGATACTGAAATCACCATTTCTCCCATCTCTATGTCCAAAAGCAACATGTTCGATAATGTAGGAAGGTGTATATCATTCCTTGAAGTAGTCCATACCACCATAGTTCCTTATACTGTCGAAATCACTTTCCCTTTTCCCGAATTTATGGGTTGGTGTGCAAAACAATATTCACATGAATAAAGAGTCGTCATGAATAAACGAGGGTCCAAGATCATGTGTAGGGTAGAGAGTCTGTCAATTTGAGATTCCCTTGGTATACTAGAGTCTTTTTCCACAAATTTTGAACCTTTCAATGAAGAAAAGCTAATTAGGGTATACAGAGAATGTCCATGAGAGGTCTGAGATCTGTATTTACAAACAATTGTCAAACCAAAACACTTTTTTAGAGGGTCTATATTTTCCAATGAATGTGATTATAATGGTTATTGAATTCCAATGGGTCTGTTCCCTTTTAAGTCATGTTTTAGGTCTAGATAATGACACAGATGTAGTCGAAGTCATGCTCGGTTTCCTGTTAACCTTTTTTAAGTTAGAGTCTGGTCTATCAGTCCACATTAGTTTTGATCAATTCATAGATAACAATATCCATAAACAACCAGTGAATTTTCTCTCTCTAAGTTATTTAAGATATTACACCTATTTGCTGAATATTTCCTGGAAACCAATAAGAGAGATTTTCCTGAAGATTTTCCTGGAAACCAATAAGAGAGAATTTCCTGAAGCAATATTTATATCAACTGAATGTAAAAGGATTACATTTCTTATCTTCATAAACAAAGACATGTCCAGAGTTTACAATTTGATTTTCAACACCAACCTACCTAGAGTTTTGGATGACATGAGGAGCTATCTACAACCAAATCCAGAAAACAAAGTGGGGGATTGGATACTTTTCATGCACTCAACAGTAATCGGGGCTTATGGTTGTCATGAATCCCCCTATCTATTGCCTATTTTTCTTACCCCCAGAGTCTTTTCCCTTGAATTCATTAGGAAAAGAATTATATCCGAGACAGAGCATTTCCTGAAGTTGCGCAAAGCCTCCAACCTCAAGTTCCCTTTCATCATTGTTCCTTCCATTGTCAAAGCTAGATCATGCTTATCTCGTATTCAAGAAAATCTCAAAGAGTTTGGTTTTGCATAGATATAGGGAAGAATGTATGATCCACATCAAATCATATCCAAGAGAAGATTTATGAACAAATAGGCTCCTTATGAGCATGAACGGGTTGAGGGTTTTGGTAAGATGGAAAAACTAGAAGTCTGTGCTGATATGGAAGCAATATTGCAACCAACTCAAACAGAGGAAGTGGAGGAAACCCTGCTACAAAGTCAAACACAACAAGCTTCTCAGAAAATGATAGTCAAAGTGCCTAAGATGAGTGTTTACAGCAAGAGAAGTAGTTCATAGGCCATGGGCACCAGTGATCAACAAACTACTCCTAAGAAGATGAAGATTACACAATCCCCCCAAATAGTGGAATTATAAGAGGAAGAGACTAAAGAACAAGTAAATATGGATATGGTGGAAAGTGGCACTAGCATTGTAGAGGTTGAAAAGGAAAGAAAACTCCAAAGTGAAGGAAACTCAAGAACCTTTAGTAGCAAGAAACACATCTTTGATAAAACATTCAGGGCATCTTATCAATCTAAAGAAGATTTGGAAAAAAAATATGTTGAAAAGGGAAACATAGCTCTGGGTGAGATGAGGGATTTAGTCCCTGAAGTGGAAAAGACTTCTCAGCACAAATCTTCTATGTTCACAGTCAGGGATGTTGAGAAGAGGACCTTTAATATTGCAGTTTTAGATGAAGACAAAGTCTCTGAAATAAAGATAAGGTATGACAACATCAGTGCTCCAGACAAGGTAAAATTCCATAAGAATACTAGTGATATGTTTTATTTTGATTACCTGAGTTCAATCTTGAAGAATTCAAAGCTGTCTTCTTATGAAATGAAATTGGAAGGGAAGTTGAGGCAAGAAAAATCATCTAGCAAAGCTTGGAAGACTTAGGTCAAGAGACTGGAATTTGAAGGACCCCAAGGAGTGAAATCCTCATTGGATGAAAAATAAATATTGATTCAAATCTTGAAGAAGAAATTGAAAATGTGTGCTACAGAGAATTCACAAATGACAGAATTGGTTTATCTAGAAAAGGAAAATGAAACACTTTGTCAAGAGTCATTGGAATACAAAGCCAGGGCGTTTCATCTAGAATGAGAAAAGGTGAAGTGGTCACAAGAGAAGACATAATTACTAAACAGGGTTGTAGTTGTACCTCCTGCTGTAGAAGTTGGACCAAACTTTGAAGGACTTGTCGAGGATATGTCACAAGTTATCCTTAAAGAAGGATAAATGAAAGGGATAAATGGAAGCATAGAGATATTGAAGAAGGATATGCATACAAAGGATGAAAGAATGGCTCAATTTAAAAAGGAGAATGGAGTCTTGCATGAAAAGATAAATAAGTTGAGGATGATATTAAGAGGCAAAGACATGTTGTAGGGGGCCAAGCATATCATCTGGGACTCTATAGTTGTTGAAGATTCCAAGTTCAGAGTGTATTTGAATTTCATCAATGATAAATGCAACATAGCCATCACAACCAGAAGCAGTTGCACTGTTGTGAATGATATTTTAACAAAGAAACCATCAGAATGGGCCCAAAATGACATAAATATACTCAACTCCATTCCTACTACAAACCTTCATACTATTGGAGTTAAATACAGAGCTACATTGATCATCTGGGCTAGGAGGGTTATTGCTAAACATAACTTTTTGAAATCAGTCCAAACCAAGGGAACACAGATGGATCAGAGTGTGCAGTAGTTCAAGGATTTTTTTGAAGAATTGTTTATCAAAGGTCTCCCACCATATTTGGATGGCAAGGGAAAATTGTATGATCAGGAAGAATACAATGATCGCCTCACTCAGTGTAGAATTGATCACTCCAAGTTCGAAACCCTAGAGGAAAATCTGAAAGGAGATTCATTAGTTGAGCATTTGATTACGGACTTTGAGATTTTGAATCAGTTTAAAGAAGTCAAACTTGGACTACTAGTCATGTCATATGCTTCCTACATTGACCTGGAAATCCTGATCAAAGAAATGATAGATTAAGACATCCCTTCTAACTTGCAATGGAAGGAGATAATATGCTTGGGTAAGACAAAGTGCAGTTTTACAGGGTCCAGTAGATAATGTCCAGATATCACTGAAGATATCATATCATGTGGAAGACCAGAGCAGAGAAAGTGGCAAGTAAAGAAACTGAAACGCCAGAAGAGCCAAAATCCGGATCGTGAAACGTTTTCTTGCTAATCATTGTAATCGGTTTCAAAACCAAAACCGTCCCTTGTAATTATTGTAATCATTTTCATAAACTAAAACGTTTCATTTAAATCATTGTAATCGATTTCAAACTGAAGGAACTCAAATTGTATAAATATTAGGAGTTCCAAATGCATTATAGGTTGGAAGAAGTGCAAGGACACAATTTTAGCTATTTGGAACTTGAATGTAATTTTCTGAAGCTGAATAGAATACACATGTAGAAGTCTTGAAGTTTGCATGAAAAGATTCTAATGGTGGTGATCTGATTTTTGTCTCCTCTATTTGTATGTATTTCCTATATTTCTAATTTCCTTTTCACTGTCTTCTATTTAAATTAGATAGTCAAAGGCCCATAATTCATCTTGTGATGCTCTCGGCTGAACCAATTTAAACTTTTTTAGGTTGTTCCTAATTAATTCAGAATTCATTTATTCAATGCTCTGATGCAGTTGTATATTTTCATTTCCTCTTACACTCTGCAAATTTACAAATTATAACTCATATTTATCGCCTCATTTAGCCTTTATCCTATGGTGAGTTCTACTGACCAGTTAGTGCTTCCATTTGTTTCAGAAGTTTGACTCCATATCCCTAAGTGTCCCTCCTCTTCCTTGCCATCAAAATTATAGAAACCCTTGAAAACAACAAAAACCTAGCCATTGATTTATTAAATAAAACTCATTAGTCGAAGACCAAGTGACAAGAGAGAGCCCTCTCTGAGCTGAGCATGATAATACCCATCTCTAAATTTGGTTTGTAGGTTACCTTTGTCATTTGTTTTATCAGCCAAGAAAATATACAGAGTGCTAACAACACCCACCACCATTAATGTTTCCATGGAAAGTGGGTTTTAAACTATAAGAGGGAGGAGCAGGTCATGAGTTCAACGCCCTCCCCTTCTTCTTTTCATTTTTGAAATATTACAAGGATTTTCCAGAGGGATGGAAAGAGGGGATGAGGCCAGGGTTCAAACCCCCTAGACTTCATTTTTTGCAGTAACAAGTCTGCAATAACATCTATCTCATAATTTTTTTATAGATTTTAAGGGTGCCTTGGAGGCTTGGGCCTAGTGCCCAAGAGGGGTTCGAATCCCCCATCCCTTGCTATTTTTCTTAGTAAAATCTCAGAAAACAAGAACCATCACTCCTAAATATTTGAAAAAAAAAATATTAAATATGAACCAACACACTTAACCTCACACCCACTTCAACTAATATTTAGATATAAAAAATTCAACCTTGCAATTAAAATAACACACAGGGTCATTTCCAGGCTGTAAATCCATGTAATCAACAGTGTACAAAACTGAAACAACAAACAGAAAAATAATGAGTGCTTGAACTCTGAACCACTGAAATTAAGATATGAACCAACAACCAAACCAGAAACAACAAATTCTGAACCAATAGCCATGGAGGAAAGGAGAATCATCACTCACACACAAAGAAAACAATGCATCCATCCATGAATTTAATAACCAGTGATTTCCTAGCCATAGAAATGGAACCGATGGGAGGTACCTATGCTTGAGATGGAAACTGCATGGATTGCTCTTGCTTCCATGGAAACCCTGCAACTGCTTCCTAGGACCCCCTTCTGCCATGAAAAATTGAGATGCATAACTCGAGCCTTCTCCCCCTCCAACAAACATGTAAAATGAACCATAGAGAGAGGGCGCATGAGTTTTGTGTTTTCCCAATTTTCCCAATTTTCCCAATTTTCTAATTTCCCAATTTGCATGGGAGAGGTTGCGTGGCATGACCAACATTTCTTTTCTAATTTTTTATTTATTTTTTAATATTTTCCTCAAAACGATGTGTCAAGTCGAACTTTGACTTTTGCCTTTGACTTCCTTGACTGAGGCTAAAACTGCAAACATATGAGACATAGTCGGAATTGGAAGCAGGGCATGTCATTGGAATTGGACGCAGGGAATGTCGAGAATGTTCCATCACTAAATCAATATCATGCCACCTAGGCCGTGAATTTTGGCCTGAAACATCTACAGTCTAAAGCCCTGATTTTTCTGTAGGGCCCACAAGAATACCCAATCTTGCGAAAGGTGCTAAATCGCCATACAATATCAGATTGGAGAAAACAAAGTTCCATCGAAAAGGTGTTCACGAGTAATCTGATGAGGTATCCATGGATTTCTGAGATGAGATCTTTAGCCATTGTTTTAACTACCCTGAAACTCTGTTATGCTAGTTGATCAGACTGTCTCGTCTAAACTAGTTCAGAGACTTGTGACAGCTCTAACTAGGCCATCCAATGTCAGATTGAGGCATTTTTGGAAATCTATATGAGTCTACTACAACATGTGATCACTAAGTTTATGAATTGGAGGTTGTCAAAAATAATTTTTTAACACTGAACTGCACCTACTATTCTGGCCCTTGAAACTAGTCACGAATTTGTGAAATGTTCATTCTCCTCAACCGAGGGTTGAAACTAGGCACATGATATACCTTTGGAAAGGTCTTGCACTACTCTACATAATATTTGTGCATGATTTCCCTTTTAGTGTTGGAAATGTTTAACAGGTAGCATATGCTTTTCATTGATGGCAAGAACAACAATGAAGATGGCATGAACACAGGAAGAATGTAATAGATGGGCACCAGAAGTATTTTGGGAAGAAGCTGCAGAGAAACCTCGATAAGATCAAAAGAGATAGTGCAGAGGATGTTTGGTATGTTTTACAGGCAGCGTATGCTTGTCATTGATGGCAAGTACAGTAGTAATGATGGCTTGAGTACAACAACGATGATCAACAGCGCAATGATATTCAGGAAGACCAACAGATCTGAATTTAGACAAGAAGAGCGCGCTGAAGAGGAGGAAAGATCTCAGACGTCAGATCTGAGTGCAGGGTCCGACCACCATTGGATCAAGGAGAACCTGCACGATCCTTAAAGAACAAGGAGAAGCAGGCGTAATCGCGATATGCGAAATCGCGACTTAATTTGAGTCATCAAATCGAGGTTGAATATGGACCGTTGATCCCAGTCCATGTCGGAGTTTCAAGGATCACGAGTTAAACATGTCAAATATTATTAACATTAGGAATCTCGAAATCGCGATATGCGATATTACGATTTAATCGCAGTCGTCAGATCAAGATAAGATCTGGACCGTCGATCCGACTCACATCAGCAAACCACGTCAGCTAGGAACACGTGGCACAACCAAGTAATGACAAGTGTTAGACTGATTTAACACTTCAGGCACATGTAAGTCACGAATCAGAGTGACACATGGAAGTATTCAACACGTGTCAATCCATGTGTGACGTCAACAAATGTACACCACTTCGGAGTTTCGAGGTTCGCATGTTGGAGATGTCAAAGAAACAATGCAACATGAATCCCGATATCGCGATATGAGAAATCGTGATGTAATCTGAGTCGTTAGATCAAGCTCAGATATGGACTGTTGATTTAACTCCATGTCGGAGTTTCGGGGATCGAGAGTTGGAGATGTCAAAGGTTATTAACATCAGGAATGCCGATTTCGCGATATGCGAAATTGTGATTCAATCGCAGCCGTAGAATCAAACTCAGATATGGATCGTTGATCTAACTCCATATTGGAGTTTTGGGGATCACAATATGGAGAGGCAAATAAACAATGCAAAAAGAATTCTGATTTAGCGATATGCGAAATTGTGATCCAATCGCAGCTATTGAATCAAGCTCTGATCAGGACCATTGATCCCACACCATTTCGAGGTATCAGGGATCGCGACTTGGAGAGTCGAGATGTCTCATCTCCAGACTCACGAAATGCAAAATCGTGAAAGCGCCTTATGCATAAGGTTGTGGTCATAGCCCATGGTCATAAGAAGGGAAGGAGTCAGTCCAGATAAGCTCCATTTCGGGGTTTCGAAGATCGCGACTTGGAAAGTCGAGATGTCGCATCTCCAGATTCATGAAATGCGAATTCATGAAAAGCGCTTTTTGCATAGGCACTTGTTTATGACCATAGTCATATAGAGGAAGGAGCTAGTGCAGAAAAGTTCTATATCAGAATTTAGTAGATCGGGATTTGTAAGTGACAAGAACATTGAACATCAGGAGTGTCGAAATCGCGATATGCGAAATTGTGGAATGATCTGAACCCTCAGATCAAGTGTTGATCAGAGGGTTACTGTTCTCTCTTAGAGTTAACTCCCCAGTTACGAATCTGTTAGCAAAACAGACTCATGATTGCAAATCAGTGAGCGGTTCAGTTGGTGTTTCAGTTACTCGGACAATTGTCTTTCTTTTGCCTAAGGAAATGGGAAGTGGAACCGCCATGGGGGTGTGTATAAAAGAAAATGAGACAGACTATGTATGGTTGGCTATTCTAGAGGAAAAAGATCTCATAACTGAAACATAAAGGACGAGCTCGACTGTTACAGAGAAGACGAAGAGTCTCAACTACCAGAGAGGCTGAGGAATCTCAGCATAACACCCAGTGATGTTGAATGCGTCGGAAAACCGCCAGAGAAGCTGAAGAGTTACCATGATGATTAGGCAGAGCACTCGAGAGGTGGAGGATATCGACATGCTGTGAGAATGCAGAGGGATTGCGCACATTGCATGCATGAGGTGAACAAAATCTATAAGTACACGGTACAGAGAAGAGATGGGGCTGCTGTTGTTATTGGAGTTTCTGTGGTAGCTATTATTGAAGGTGATTCATGTGTGAAGAAGGAGGAGAGTGCAGCAGCTGAATTTCACAGAAGAGGAACTGTGGAGTGAATGGACATGGCGCACAGAGCATAAAAAGCAGAAGAGAAGACAATGCAAGTCATGTGTGCAGAAAGGCAGTGAGGCAGACAGAGCAACGAAATGGAGCAGAATAGTGATGAGTCTGGTAAGCCATTGTTGAACATTATATCACCGTAATAAGTTTCAATAGCAAAGATTTATATTTCAGGGTGGTTGGGAGGTGCTAGGGAGGATTGTTGTCCTCATAGGTTCAAGTGGGTGCTTGAGCACAGGGATTTGTAGCTTT
>JASDQU010026044.1:6804-19458 GCA_032191745.1 Picea mariana | reverse complement strand
TAGTCTATACATATGATCAAGGAATTATGTAATAAAGTGACGTCATCTTTATGGGAAAGGGACATATTGTTGTATTACATTAATTGAAAGTGAAACTTACAACCTGAGCCTTGATGTCATAGGTCTCCTTTCGATGGCTTCTAGCTCTGACACACACACTTGCTCATGCATGAAGAAAATCAACTACTTGTGATGACCTTGCTATTGTCTCTTGCTGTTGTAGCATTAGTCCTCCATACAATCTTGCACTAGTTATCTAATCAATCTCTTGCTAACTTGCTTCTTGCTTAACTTAACTCTTTCCATGAGCAATCTCCTCAATATATAAAAAGAGATAGATTAGTTACTTGGATAGGGAATGATCCCAAGATATCTGGAATGACAGTACTTGAATAACCACTCGAACGCCAACTCACCCTTCTCGAAGGTTCGAGATCTTTATCTTTTTCCCCTTTAAGAGCATGTTCGCACCCTAAGAATGAGTACAGTGTGAGAAGTTCGCACCCCAGCTTAAGGTAGCTTGCAGGAATCAGGCATTCTCGCAGGAGAATATATAAGTAGACTGCGAACATGTTTCAAAATGTGAGTTCTGGAAGAAGACAACTGTAACTTTTCTCAGGAAAGTATTCTTGGTAAAGAGAGTGATCTTCCATCATCATGACATCATCACAATGACCAAATTTGTGGATAACACCATGACTACCATTTTCTGAAACTCTGTGATATATGCCTCTGGTGTACCTGTCTGTCTCAATTGTTCCAACTCCCTGAAGTGGATCTCATGGTCCTTTTAATCAAATATGTCCATCAATATGTGGGTGAAATCTACATAAGAGGTGATATTGGCATGCCCTAATGTCACTAGTCCATGGTACCACCACTCATGATATTCTCCATCCAAGTGTAGGTGGAAAATTTAATTTCATCTTCCTACGTCATCAGGTTAATATGGAAGTAATAGTCCAACTTGTGTATCCATGCTCAGACTATGCACTTGACAAATCTGTCAAAAGGTGGGATATTCATCTTCCCCAACTTGTGGAGAAGGTCAAAGTTTTGGTGGCTCTGTGTTGTCCTCGGGCTGTTCTTGATCCTGGTGTTGTGGAAGTTGGTGTAAGACATGGTTGACTAGATCTCATCCCCTAAGGATTGATACTCTATGAATTAGGTGGTGTACTCATTGTTTTCTTATAGGTTACTCCTCAAGGAATGGTAGAAATAATAGCCTAGGCATCCTTCATCTCCCTATTTGTCGGGCACTCTATGATGGAATATGGGTATTTCTACCCTCTTCCTAAGCCCTACCTCCTCTTCATTTTCCTTCTTCATTCAATCCAATCTATCCTCTTTGTCCCACCAACTGCATGAGTACCTCAAGGGTTTTTTGTTGGTTCCTCATCACATTTGCATGTCTCTGAGATGCTTTTACTTGTCTCTAGTTTACCTCATCTTGGCTTCTATTCATATGGCTCATTAGCCTGATCACATGATATTCTATATGATCTTGGTCTCTCCCATGTTTCCTTCTTGTTCTGACTTTGGTTGGTTCACTTATAATTCTTCTTCCTCTAGTGATCCTAGTCAAGGATGTCCTCCATGCCCCCATATTCTAAGAATAAATTCTTTCATAGGTCGGAAAGATCACCAACTTTAATAGCACTATAATATCCTCAATAAAACTATGTTGGAATATTAGTGCTTGTTGAGTATTTTTAGTTGTTTGATTTCATCAAAAAATCTGCATCCATGGATTCTTAGTGTTGTAAAGTGTATTGTAAATTTTTACAAATAGTTGGTGTTATCACATGAAGTTGTCAAGAGTCGCAATAGTTGTCCAAATATTTTTCTTGCACAAGAAACAATCATAAGCATAAGTGCAACATTCAGAGGAGTCTAGTTTGGGGCTGAAATACAAGCAGTGGTTGGGTTCAATTTTCAATGGCAGAGATCCTGTATACAGTTTGGATCAACGGCTCTTGGGTGATCGAAATTTCAAATTAGCACAAGGATTAATGAATAGACAGAGGAGTCAAAGTCCTGAAGTAAATTTGAGCCATTGAAGGCTAAGGAAACGCGTCATCAGATCTCACACTTCAATAGATTTACTTCAAAAGATTGCACGAGCAAGCAGAAGAAAATTCCCGAAGCCCGAACTCCCGAGGTAAATCTCTACCGTCCAAATCTAGAGGACACGTGGATGCAGATCCCTCACTTCGAAGATTCGACACTCTGGAGGATTGTGGGAGTTATGCATTGAAAAGTCCAGAAGAATCGAAGCCCAAACTCCTGAAATAATTGTGGACCGTTGAGCTCAAACCAACAAGGACCGTTGATCTTGGTAGCAGTATCACCAAAAGCCCCGAAGTCCTAAAGGTCCCAAAGTAAATATTAGTTGTGTAAATAAAGAGGCCATGCGTCACCAGATCTCTCACTTCGGGGATTTGACACTTCAGATAATTGCATGAGAAAGTAGGAGAAAAAGGCCTGAAGCACGAACTTCCGAAGTAAATCTCGGCCGTCCAAATCAAAAGGCCACGCGTCACCAGATCTCTCACTTTGGGGATTCGACACTTCAGAGAATTGTAAGAGATATGCATTGAAAAGGCTCATATCCCAAACTCCTAAAGTAATTATGAGCCGTTGACCTTCATAGTAGGAGCCAAGGTCCATCCAAGAGCGACACGTGGCAACAAAAGTGAGGCTTTCCAAGATCATAGATCGCGATCAGATCAACGACTTGTGTGTTTTCGGCATGTCAAAGTTGTGTGAGGATTAGTGTTTAGGCAGAAACCCCAGAGTTGTAGATCAAGAGCCAAGCATCCTTCTCCATTGGACGATCATAATTTACTTCCGGACTTTAGGATTTTTTCCTTCGAGAGTTTCTATTTCCCCATTTTTGTTTTCCTCCGAAGTAGTATCTCCTAAATTCCACATATCTATGCCATGTGTCCTCCTCAGATCAATGGTCTCAGTTCGTTTCCAAGCTTCAACATTCATTTCAGGCCACCATGTCACTCTGGTCCTGTTTTACTCCGGGAGTTATACTATATCTACATGCTTCCCCTCCCCCAAGCTCCAAGCGCCGAAGACACTTGGCATCCCTCTGTTAGAGACATGTGGCATCCATATAGCACTGACACATGACACCCATTTCAAGAATTTTTGGACATGTCTTCATCCTATTTTTGAGTGACACATGTCACCTTTCCATCCACGACATGTCAGCATAGTGACGTCAGGTCGCCCCGTCAGCTGCGGGAGATCATTCTCCAGAAGGTGTTCTTGTTCAAGCGCCAAGATTAGAGCCATCTCTATGCACGGTTTTAACCGATCCTAGAATTGGTGCATGAATAAACTTTAGTGGTGGCGATAAATTCAACAGAGCACTTAGATCGTAGATCACAACCAGATCAATGACCATGTTTCATTGCGAGGACACAACATGCTCGAACAATAAAATTCTTGAGCGGTCCCACAATTGAAACCAAGGTATAGTAGAAGAGCTACATGGTGGAAGGTGGTGAATTGTGAGCTCAAAAGAGGTGCGATTTCAAACATATTTCAGTGGCCCCGCAATCATGTGCTTATAATACATCTAACCCAAAAGAAACACATGGCCACCCCCTAGGCATTAAGCCTCGTTGCGATCTTGAGAAAAAGAAGTTAATGAAAAAGGATTGGTGGTTGAAACCTTGACTCACTCCATAAATAGAATGCATGGAAGATCTGGTCGTGGAGACATAACTATCAGCCTGAGGTACCCTTATGGATAACTTTCCCTGCAGGCCCATGCTGAGCTGAGTTTGTGTCTGATAGGAGGATAAACACACAGTATGACAGAAGAAGGTGTAGATGAAAGGCTTTGAATGGAGTGGCCATATCACACTCTTGGTAGTTGCAGAATGATATGATTATAAATAGATCAGTTCAATATTTTGTTAAGGTCATCAACTGGTTGAGCAGAGCTCCCTATTTTATAATATTTTGATAATAGAACTATTCTCTGGTTATGTATTAAATTTGAGACTTTTGCATTAATAGAAGTCAACTTCTTTCATCTCTTTGTTTAAAATATGCTGAAACACTCGGGCATGGAGGATCCAGTTGAGGGTTGTGGTTCTATTGTAATGTAGGATTGATTACAGTATTGTTGTGACCAGTTTTAGTTAGCTTCTTTGTTATCTTATTTCCCCTTATGCTGAAAGGCTTGGGCATAGAGGATCCAGTCAAGTTTTTGTAGTTGCATGGTAATGTAGGTTTGATTATTATGCTGCTGTGACATTTTTTAGTGTCTGAAACTTAAGCTTAGGAGTTCTCTTGAGCCTGAGTTTTTCTTCATGAAGTTGCTTGAAGGACAAATGCTCATAGCAGTCTTGTTCACCTCTCTCACTAAGTCTTCCTTCTACTCACACTTAAACTCAAATCTCAAACTGAAGTTAATGAGGACCTCACTTCCCTGTGCATTGCTTGTCCAGTTTTTGTGATTGAAATCATTCTTGTAGTGAGTTTTGTCGATTTGAACTCCACTCATAAACCCAACATTCACCAAAAATTTTGATGGGTACTAGGCTTATCCTCTTGCATTCAGAGGGTGGCTCTCAGTGTAACATCCCTCAACCCCACATGCATGCACTACCCATGCGGGACACATGGTAACCCGCTCACACGGGCCAAGAGACATCACAAAAACTCACCAGGTAACACCCTCGTTATCTCATTGCGGAACTTTCAATACATCCCCAACATTATACTGAGTTATACTACATAATATTTACATATACTCGTATGCATAAATTCAAATCAAAACTGTATGTAATTACTCATTCACACACAACCCTCTAGCGGAAGATTTACATGTAACATGACAGACAATACATACGGTAACATACCATTTAATAATGAAATAATGACAACCTCTGTAAAGCATTAAATACAAAAATATCCATAAACACACAGACAGTTATAAAGCATGAATTGTAGATAATCAAACAAGGTAACATGTCATTTTAATACACAGTTGGTACTTATCTTTGGTATGAACATCACTGACTGCGTGCAGACCTTCCACGATCCTATCAGCATTAGACTACACTGTTCATCACTCTCAATAGTGAGTCACCCCCGAGATGGGACTGAAATCCACCCGGAAAAGGGATTCCTAACCAGGCTATGGCTAATGGAAAATAGGTAAGATTATATCATGATTCTCTCTCAACCAAAAACTTGCAGTCCCTCATTTCCCACGTACCTGTCCCACCCAAGGAAGTGTGCACCTTCTCTGCTCCACAATCCCTTGGCTACACCACTTCCCTTCCAGGGCTTCAGCAACAGGCCAGACCGAAAGTCTTCGGGCACCATAAATTTAGTTTAGCACCTTCAAGAAATCGATCCACAAAAATTCTCCCACTTAGAGAATTGCTCATGGGATTGACAACCCGCTTCTTCAATCTCGCTCCCATGCTAACCAACTACATGGATAGGAAAAGTCATGGATACGGGTTCTGGTATAGTGAAATGGATGTTCGAAGTACAAGACTTGGAAATTGGGGATAAATGGTCATGGAATCATGGCTGAGTGATTTACAGAATGAAGGTAAGCAATTTCTTCTCAAACTGATGGTCTGCTCCCATGGAAAGGTCTTGTAACCAAATGATTTTTTCCCTTCAACTAAGTTGAG
Organism: Picea mariana; assembly: GCA_032191745.1. Taxonomy (NCBI): domain Eukaryota; kingdom Viridiplantae; phylum Streptophyta; class Pinopsida; order Pinales; family Pinaceae; genus Picea; species Picea mariana. The sequence goes on along the minus strand of JASDQU010026044.1, from coordinate 13,780 downwards.
TCTCGAGATTAAGTATGCATGTCCCCAACTGGACACTTGTCATGCTGGAAGTTACTTTTGGCCACTTGTTCCTGACTTAAGGAATTAGGATAAAATAATTATCCTTAATCTATGTCTTAAGGAAATATTAATATAATATTACCTTTTTGGCTCTCCCTTTCCCTAACCGGAGGAATTTATTTCCCCTTCTCTTTTATCATGGTCAGTCTGCGTGCAATGATATATTTTATATTAATCATGAGACATGTACAAAATAGGCGCACTGGCCTTTCTCATCTAGGCATTCTAGTCTAATTCCAAAACATAAGCATCCAGCTTATAATACTAGCTCACCATCTTATAAATGCATATTATATACATAAAGGTTCGCTGACCTGAATACTGTGCACACTTTAGTTACTGTATGTTGTATTCACTGACCTCAAGGTTGTGTACTCTTTAGTTACTGTGCACTACATTCACTGACCTCAAGGTTGCGCACTCTTTAGTTATTGTTCGTGCACCTTGAAATGTGAGCATTACAACACTTTACTGCGCAGTACCTTTGCGCACTATGCCCTGATAGATCCATTACCAAAATGATGTCGAAAAAAGCTCACCAACTTAAGTATGCTTGTTTATATGTATAATTGGGTTCGGTGAGGGATGTTACAATCCCCACCCCTTATTTATGCACTATCCTTAGTGCATCATGAATACTTACACAACAAAATACTAAGAATTCTCAAACAGATGTGGATATTCTGTGTGCATCGCATCCTCATGTTCCCAAGTAGCGTCTTCAGGATCATATCAGGTCCATTGGGCCTTTACAATCCCTATGGCTCGATTCTAGAGTTGTTTGGTTTTCCAATCCAAAATGCGCACTGGCTGCACTTTGAAAGTGCCTTCTTGCTCCACCTGAATCATATTCCAATCAATAACATGATTAACATCAGGTATATATTTCTTTAACAATGATACATGGAATACATTATGAACATACATAGATGCAGACAATGCAATCATATAAGCAACTGGACCAATCCTCTCTAGGATTTCAAATGGTCCACAAAATCTAGCTGCCAACTTGGCACAACTTCTCAGTTTTAGGGAACTCTTGTTATCTTTTACTTTCAGGAAAACATGATCACCCACATTGAATTCTCTGTGGATTTTGTTTTTATCAGCATAAATTTCCTATCTGTCTTGGGCATCTTTCAAATTTTGCTTAATTTTTATCATTTGATTCTCCATCTCCCTGAGAAACTCTGGCCCAACTATTGTTCTATCAGCTAGATTATCCCAGCTTACTGGAGTATTGAACTTTCTTCCGTAAAGTGATTCAAATGGGCTCATCTTCAATGATGCATGATACCCATTATTGTAAGCAAATTCTACCAAGTGTAGTTAGTCTTCCCATTTCGATGGTTTGTCCATCACATACATTCTCAATATGTCCTCTATCACTCTATTCACCCTCTCTGTCTATCTGTCAGACTCAGGATGATAAGCTATACTAAAGTTTAGATTCGTTCCAAATCCTTTGAACAATCCCTTCCAGAAATTCGAGGTGAATTTCAGGTCTCTGTCTGACACAATTGTTTTAGGAATTTCGTGCAATCGCACCACTTCTTTTATGAAAATCTCAGCAACATCAGCTACCTTATGAGTATTTTTCAGTGGAATGAAATGGGTATCTTTTGTAATCTTGTCCACCACTACCATGATTGAATCATGTAGTTTGCTTGTTCTAGGTAATCTCGTAATAAAATCCATTGTTACTACTTCCCACTTCCATTCAGGAATCGTTAAGGGTTGCAACAACCTTGCTGGGTGCCTGTGCTCAACTTTAACTTTCTGGCACTCCATACATCTAGCGATGTATTCAACAATCTTTTTCTTCATACCTAGCCAAAAGTATTGGCTTTTGACCGCTGCTACGATTTTCTGATATCTGAGGTGCCCTGCATAAGGGATGTTATGCATATCATGCAAAATCAGTCATTTCAAGTCCTGAGCATTTAGTACAAAAATCCTATTCTTGTGTAGCAATATTCCATCTACTCCTAACTTATAACTATCCAATTTTTGTGGTATCTCACCTTGTTGTAGCTTTGCTACCAATTCTCTGTAATGCAAGTCTGCATTCGTAGCTTCCCGAATTTTGCTTTTAATACCAGTTTGATACATGCTAATGGTTGTAGCATGTATTTCATGCACCCTTCTGCTGAGCGCATCAACCACTTTATTCTCTTTTCCTTTGATGTGTTTTATATCAAAGTCATACTTGCTTAGGAATTCTACCCATCTTCTTTGCCTAGCATTTAGATTTGGCTGATCAAATAAATATTTCAGACCATGATGGTCTGTTCTTAACTCGAACTTTCTTCCCATGAAGTAATGTCTCCATTTCCTCAAGGCATGCACTATGGCTGCCAATTCCAAATCATGCGTGGCATATTTCTTTCATGTTCTTTTCACTTCATGGATTCATAACATATCACAAATCCATTTTGACTGAGGACTCCTCCAAGTCCTTCCTTACATGCATCTATACATACGATAAAGTCTTGGTTTCGATCTATATTCCTTAAAATTGGAGCACTTGCCAATAATTGTTTCAAGTGTTGGAAACTCTTTTCACAATCCATTGCCCACTAAAACTTCACACCTTTTCTTTGTAAAGAAGTAATTGGGTGTGCTATCTTTGAGAATCCTCCAATGAATCTCTTGTAGTAGCCTGCAAGGCCTATGAATGATCTGACCTCAATCACATTCCTTGGTGCTGACCATTCCTTAATGGCTTCAATCTTTTTAGGGTCCATATCTATCCCTTCCTTGGAAATGATATGCCCCAAATAATGAATTTGTTCCTAATAAAATGAGCACTTGCTCAATTTGACATACAACTGATGCTTTATTAATACTTGCAACACCATTCCCAAATGATGTTCATGCTCTTCTTCTGAATTAGAATATATAAGAACGTCATCCAAAAAGACAATGACAAACTTATCCATATATTCTCGGAAAACACCATTCATTAAGAATATGAAAACAACTGGTGCATTTGAAAACCCAAATGGCACCAGTGTGAAGTCATAATGACCATACCTTGTCTTGAAGGCGGTCTTGTTGATATCTTCCTCTTTAATTCTTACTTGGTGGTATCTTGATCTGAGATTTATTTTTGAAAAGATCTTTGCATCCTTCAACTGATAAAAAAGATCATCAATCCTAGGGAGAGGATACTTGTTCTTAACAGTCACTTTATTCAACTGTCTAAAATCAATGCACAATCTTAATGTTCCATCTTTCTTTTTCACAAATAGGACTAGTGCACCCCAAGTTGATACACTTGGGCATATATATCCCTTTTTCAAAAGTTCTTCAAGTTGCATTTGCAACTCCTTCAATTCTGGTGTACTCATTTTGTAAGGTGTTCTTGACACTGGAGTTGCTCCTGGTGTCAGATTTATAGAAAAATCAATGTCTCTCTTTGGGGGTAATCCTGGAACTTCCTTGAATACATATTCAAACTCTTTCAAGACAGCATAGTCCTCCAAATTTGGCACCTTATCTTTAGGTGTCTCCTCCCTATGAGCTGCAAATATTTGACATCCTCTTCTATAACATTTATTTAGCTGCACTGCTAAAATTTCTCTAACAGTTACTGCTCTGGGAATTCCCTGCACTTTCCTTTGGTTCCCTTCTTCATCCAAGCAAGTGAATGTTTTTTTACGACAATCTAGAAGAGTATGATGTTGGTCCAACCAATCCATCCCAATTAGATAGATATAAGAACCTAAAGGTAAGATATTCAAATCTGCCTTGGTGTTTAGCCCGTTCATGCTCATAAGACATGACTTAACCATCTCATTTACTTTTCTTTTGGCTCCTATAGCCAATTGTACTAACCAAGATTTCCCATGTTTGCTTCTTGGTAATTTCAAACTTTCTACCATCTTAGGATCTATATAACTATGACTAGCTCTTTAATCAATTAAAATAGTAATGGTTCAGTTGTTAATCATACCTTCCACTTCAATCATGTGTAACTGATACTCTTCTTGCTTGTTATCTAGGGCTGCATAAATCCTTGGCACATTTCTGCCCATGTCCCTCACTATTTCAGCTTGTTGTACATTGTGAATAGTCCTTCTTGTTTCACCTCTGTGAGGACAATTTCTGAACCTATGATCTCCTTTACAACCCCAACATTGCATGGGTGGCTTCCATTGTTATCGGACTAATTGGTAGGTGCGGACACTAACTGATATCCTAGATCCACCTGGATCTATAATAAAACACACCAGAACATGACTCTTTCCTTAATTTTTAGATATTGAATTTACTAACTAAAGAGGGACAGGTGACATACCATTTAAATGTCTCTTCCTCTCGCCATCGCCATCCTAGCTCCGTTCCAACTCTCATACAATGATGATCCTATAAAATAACGCGACCAACCAAAGTGATAGTAATAGCATAAACTCAATATAAACCTATGTATGTGATCAAGGAATCATACAATAAAACACAACAAGCTTTATAGGAAAGAATCATATTACTGTATCATATTAAATGTGAAAGAGAGATTACAACCATGGCCTTGATGTCGTAAGGTCCCTTCCCACTNCCAAGCTAATAATTCCAAGCCAACAAAAGCTAAGAAGCTAAATCTTATATCATCCAAGCCCCAAGCTAAATTTCTCCATGAGAGCTCTTCTCCTTTTATAAGTTGAAGAGGATAAGGTGAGGAGGTTAGGATGATCCCACTAAATCATGAAAGCGAGTAAGATCCAAACCATTCGGATGCCACCTCACCATAGAAGTTTCTCCTTCTAGAAGATTCAAGAAAATGCTCGTTTTTCCCACGTATAAGCATTCTCGCACCATACCTATAGAGAAACCTGTGAACCTCTCGCAACCCAGCTATGGTGCAACCTGCGAGAATCAGGCATTCTCGCACCTTGCCTATATAGAAACCTACGAACTTCCTTTTTTATGGGGTTTTTACAAAGGAAAATGCAACTTCTTTTCTCAGGAAAAGTTCTTCTCCCTTCTTTCTTCAGGAATTCAGGCGATTGACCCCTCTGAAGGAAACATATAGGTTTACATCATTAAAAATCATAGGGATGACAAAAATAATGTGTAACAGAGAGCCCCCCAAAGTATGAAGTTAGAACAGAGTGATAGCTGAAATACTTTGTCGAGTGTGTGTAGGGAACAAGGAACAGTTGATCGGAAACCTGCCAACAAACAAGGATAAGTAGTATAATAATATATCATCATTGAGGTAGGAATTCCCATACTCATAATACAAATAACTTAGAGCATAAATGCCGACATGCAAAGATCCATGTCAAGTAAGATAGGTCATGGCCACCAAACATACACTGTGGATCCAAGCCAATATGAATCAAATATGAACATAGACACCAAAAATACACTGTGTATCTATGTGTTAAAGACTCAAATTTGAACATAGCCACCAGACACACAATGTGGATCTATGTAACAATACACTGAATATACTCCAATGCAACCTGGATCTGTCAGAAAATATCCAGGGTCTTCATCTTTGCCACTCTATAGTACGAATCTAACCATGTGAATACATGTGCTGAAGTCAAACATGGTAGAAACCACTTGATTACTGGTCATTAGTGTATACTATTAACAAGTGCGAGGGAAAATCACCATTAATGTTAATGACTCCCAAGGTACTCTGGTACAATCCAACGAATGTGAATCAATGAGCTGAGGTCAAACACTCGACGAAATCTTCTGATCAGGGGTCAATAATGAAAACCCATTGTTGAAAGAGAGGAAACCTGCCCTTGAGGCATGCAAGTTCCAAGGTACCAATTAGTTTCTAAGTCTAATTCATGGATAGTGAGTTGGAGTCGACATGAAAAGACTTGTCACAGGAGGGCCTTAATGTATCCCACATCGATGACACGAAACGGGTAACAAGATTTGAAGTAGATCAGAGTAACAAGTGATTCAGGAATGACTCAGGGATGGCCAATGCAATAGAAGGCTTAAAGACTGCAGAAATGGCCGACGCAATAGAAGGATTTCCGGGTTGAATTTCTCTTTGAACATATTGACGACACGACAACTGTCTTGGAAATGCTAACTCAACAACAAGGATCACAGACCAACTTGTAATCTTATAAAGGAGTATGATGAAGAGATGAGAGGATTTTCCAACCTAGACACAAGGTGAGTGAAAGGGTGTCATGTTCAAAAGTGACTCTTCCACAGAATACAGGTTTAGATACATTTCTTTCCCAATTTCCCCCCCACCATTTTTGGCGAGTACCTCTTTATTTTTACGCAAGCTTGAGGAGGATAACATATGCTTGTAATGTAAGCTCATCCTTTGGACAAGTCCCTTGGAGTATGTTTAACGAACCCTAGGAAGGAGTGGTTTGGTCCCATATGGGCCTTTCAATGTTTGTTTTATGAGTCCAAAGAAAGAAAACTCAAGGGTTTTTCATGTTTATAGAGTCTGAAAAACACTTAAAGAGAACTCTCTCAGTTCCTTTTTCATAAAGTAGTCTGATGAGACCAAAAAGGAGATAAAATATTGCTCAATAGATGTTTTCTTCAAATACTTTAACGAGCGTGAAAAGAACAAGGTCGCTAGACAATATTTTCATGTTTAGATAGTCTGAAAAGAGCTTAAAAGAAACTCCAGGGGGTTCCTTTTTCGTCTAACCTTTAAGAGTCTGAAAAAGTGATAAAAGTATACTCGGTTACATTCTCATTGATTTACGAGAACAAGAAAGAACACAGATTAAGTTCGGTAACTTATTCTCATGTATTTACGAGCATGAGAAAGAAAAAAGACTAAGCTCGGGATTGTTTTCATTTTTACGCAAGCTTTAAAACAAAACAAAACTATGCTTGGGATAGATTTTATTTTTACACAAGCTTAAAAACTAAACAAAACTATGCTTGGACCTAGTTTCATTTTTACGCA
>JASDQU010026043.1:9644-21523 GCA_032191745.1 Picea mariana | reverse complement strand
CGTAGTGTATTTTATGGTGGCCATACCTTGAAAGTCTTTTATCACTCAAGCATAGGTATGACTGCCTTGGGTTTGAAACATGTCATAACATTTGTTTGATGGTTGTTTACAGCTTCCACCAAGTTCTCTGACTCCACACCCTTGCATTAAATATTTGTAAAGTGTTTCGGTCATCGTTCTCTCTTATGACCTCACACTTTAGGGGAAATTCTGTTACACATGGAATTTGCACACCTAGGTACCTCGCCCTAAGTGTCGTAAGTGTCATATAAGTGTCTCATACACCTTGACACCATGGAATAACCTATGTCACAATCCCTGGTCAATGTGGAGGAGGGATATATTACATGAAGGCCAAAATACCAAGTGCACATGAACTATTATTATTATTTATGAAAAAAAAAATAATTAAGTGTGAGAATCCACCTCACATTTGGTTTCCTATTTTTTAGGGAAGGTGGAGGATCTCATGGATGGTTGAAATATTTCCTCTTTAAAATCCTTGAGAGATATTTCCTCCCCAAAATCTTCAAGAGATATTTTCTCCCTAAATATCTTAGAGATCCCTTCTTAGTGGATATGATGAGAGATCCTCTCCATGGTGGTTAAGTCTCCAAATCCTGTATAACGAGGGATTTCCATGGAGAAGGGGGAGATATAGGAGTTTAGATATACCAAACTTATGATCTCATGAGAAGTGGAAGAGAATAATGAGTGAAAAGTATTGTCATTTTGACTGTGGATGATTCAAGCAAGGGGTTGGACAAGAAGAGATTAGTGAGGCTGCTACATCTGTATATACACTTTGTAAGCACCTTATTTTGTTATCATTAATACATGTTCTTGGCTTATTTCCTTCAAGATTGTGTACTTTTTCATGAACTTGTTTCTTTTGGATAAATCTAGCTTTGAACTAATCATGGTAGAAAAGGAAGTATGCTTTGTCTTTGTGGTTTATTAGATTGCAGGACTTGTTGAAAGGCTTGGAGATCAAGGCTCAACTTGGATTGAGTGAGGACAAACTTCATAAAAAGGTACTGTTACTTTCTTCTTCTTCTCTATTGATTAGCTTAACTATTTTTAAAGGAAATTTAGTGTTCAACGTTAGCACTTTTATGTCTTGGTCATAGGGGTCTAAGATCCAAGAGGGAATTCACCTATACGTAGGGGAATTTTCCTACAACAACAGCAAAAAATAACTAGCTCATAATATCTTCTGGTTTGTCACAAGCCCGGATAGATGACCACCACAAGACCCACTGTGAAATTCATTAAGAACAGACTCAACCTCCTCATGAGTCCAGCAATGAAACAACATATTATCTACACCTCGGTGATACAAAGTGTTGCAGATGATAAGGTAGTTCTTAGCTTGATACTGTATACGCTTTCAATTGTCTCTCGAAAGGTGTTGAGAGAACTTCAAGGTTTGAATATAGATCAAACTGTCTCTATAGAAAAGGTCTGAAGATGAGACAAGTAAAATGTGCTCTTCTGCAAATGAATCGAAATGAATAGCATCCTCATGTAACCAAGGGAAGTTTGATATTAACTCGACAAAAACTAGCGATTTCTTGGATTTCGCTAAAGAAAAATCGAGATAAAACTCTTGCAAGATGACAATCCATTTATTATATTTCCCCCCTATGAAAAACCTAGTAAGGACGTATTAAAATGGGTTGAAATCAACAACTATGGTAGTTTTTCAAAGCAATATATAGTGTCGTAATCTTTGATGTGCATGTATGGCAGCCAAAGCTAGCTTCTCAACATGATAGTACTTGAGTTCAGAGTCAAATAAGTTTAGACTAAGATAGTAAATGACATGCTCATGGAGCTCATCATCCTCCTGAACCAAAACCATACCAATTGTCCCTTCGAACGTGGTGATATAAAGAAAGTAATATCTACTGTAGTTCGGAGGATATAGCAGACGTGTTGATACCAAGGATTTCTTAAGAGCATTGAAGGATTCATGGGCTCACTCATCCCATATAAATGAAGTGTTGTTCCTCAAGAGATGCATGAAACACTTAGTAATATTGGCATAGTTTATTATAAACCGACGTAAACCTTGAAGTTGATTGTTGGCATAGGGGCAGACCTAAGGTTCAATGCTACAACAACGCACCAATAACAACCTAACTACCGACCCTTTCAGCAACACCTGTGAAGAAGATGAAGTCTCACACGAGGTAGAGGTAGGGGTGGTTGCACGACTCAAGTGTCTGTAACCTTAGCTGGGACACAGATCTGTGATTAGAAAAATTAATAAAACACTTAGCACCGTTAGTTCCTCAATATACAGTCAATAACCACTTCTCTTATAAGACAGATCTTCGCAACATTCACACTAATCTACAGTATTCAAGCACTTAGCATATACAAATGGATCAAAGTGAGCATATCAAGTACTAAGCATGAATATCTAAATAAGATCTAACATTCTCACATATAATAAGCACCAGGCATGAATAGAACTATCTAAACATATCAAAGCATTTCTCATATAATATGTAAATACATCAAGACAAAGAAAAAAACACATCATACATGGTTTACGTGGTTCACCCCCACCCTGGGGCTACATCCACGAACTCTTCTACTTTATAGTATTTGGTCAATCGGTTACAAGCACAAAGCCTCAAAACCCTTACTATGCACAAGATAGAAGATCTACACAGCTAGCTAGATCCTTCTTCATTGTGTTACAACATAAAGCCTTCATTGTGTTACAGTCTCTCACAGGGACTTCCACTCAGCTCTACAGATCTTACAGAGTATGCACAGAGCACTTACAATCTCTTGATCACATAGATCTAGCACTTAGTCATTCCTTTTTCACTTAGCACACCGGCCTAAATCACATAGATGCACTACTACTTATATCTAGCCTAGGCATCTATTTATATATTACAAAATAGGCCTAAGCATGGGTAAACCCATGGGCTGATATCCCATTCCCATTACATATTCCCAAAAATCGAAAAAGGGGCCCAAAAGGGGGACGAGATCCCTTGATCTCCACTTTGACTTGCACTCCTCCTTCGACAGGGTTTCAAAGTCCCAAAATAGGTCAACATGACCAAGAAACTCCCAAAACTTGGTCAAGGGCCAATAGGCCCCCAACACTCACCTATGAATCATCTCGAATCACTCAGGTCTGAGCAGTTCTTCCTCAAACACCTCGAGCTTGGATCGAGCTGCTTCAACTTGCTTCTTTGTTGTGGCCTCTTGTTCGGTGAACTCTTGGATCACTGCATCATTCACTGGTCTTTCTAGGTGCTATTATATTGTGAGGATGACCCGTTCTAGCTCTGCTCCTTGGCTCTCGACCTCTGTAAACAATAGAAATGCCTTGTCTTTCATAGGTTGAAGTCCTTGAGTGACTTCCATCACTTTTCTTTGAATCATATGGATTTGATGCTGAGCTGTGCATTTTTCTTGAGATCTATTCATCCTTTCTACATCTGACAAGGCCTTTAGCTGCACCTATAGTGTATCTGCATTCTTCTTCACTTCTTGGAGCTACGACTTCAGTGTCTGCAATTCTGGATTTTTAGTGATATTTTCATAGGTCTGGGMTTTGTGGTTACTAAGTTTCTTTCACTCCAAGGCAAGAGCTTTTAATCTTCCAACTGCGTTGTGGGTCGTTGCTTCTCTTTGGTTCCTTATCTCCTATGGGGTTTCAGTTACTGTGCAGAGCTCTAAGTCGGTGATGCATTGTTGTAGCTTCTGGATTACCTCTTCCAATTGTGCCACCTGCTATGGAATTTGTTCCTCGATCTTTACTTCGACGACTTTCACAGAGCGAAGTGCTCTATTGACCCTTTCCTTAACTTCAAGTTGCTCAATGAGCAACTATTACTTGCTTTTTTGTAGCTCTTCTTTTTCTTCATCCCATTTCAATTGTAGAGAAAGATTTTCCTTTTCTACAACACTTTTTTGGTCCTTAAGGTCTTTTTGTACTAGTGCTAAATCCTGGGTGGCTTGTGTTGTTTCTCCCTGAGCTCATCGAAGGTGAGCTTCATCTGTATCAATGATCTGGTATAATTGAGTGGGCTCATCACCTAGTTCTAGTGTTCCAACATTCAGGGGCGCAGTGGATACTGTGCGGCTAGACTGTAGTGCCTATTGCACTCCTTGGAACTCATCCTTAATTTGATTGAATACCTCCTCCTACTTAGCTTCTTGCTTCTCTATTATCTCTAGTGAAGAATCATTCAGTGTTGTGAAGATGAAGTCGAAGTTGTTTGAGGTGAGGGTGGTTTCAAACTTGGTTCTAGTTTCTTTCATTTTCTTCCTTGAAGAAGGTTTCAGAGGGGAAACCTTCCTTTTCTTCGAGGGATCCTCCTCATCTCTTGGCAGTGTAACCTCACCTTTCTTCTGTTCAAATTTTGTGCCATCACCTCCTTGCTCTACTGATATGGACGCACTCTTCACAAATGCACTGTCTAAATCATGGACCTCTTTAGTCTTCTTTATCTTGCTAGGTCCGGTTGTATCCAACGTAGTTTTAGGGTTGTCAACATCAGACATCTCTGCAGGGTCCGCTGGAACAAGGAGGTCCGCTGACCATTCCTTGGTAATCTCCTCCAAGTCATCCTCCATTAACTTGTAGTATGACTATAGCTTCTTCTTATGCTCATCAGCGTGCACGGTGATATAGATGAAATGGCGGTCTGTGCTAAATTTTATTAAGGGTCTAAACCTGTGAAGTGTGTTCGGGATTATACGAGGCGTGGCCTGTATGACTACTTTCAACTACTTATAATATGTGTGGAAGATGGAATTTGATTTCCACTCCTTGTTCATGTTGCTAGAGTACCACAATGTACTGAACTTCGCGGCCATAGGTTCAAATGGATCAGTGTATGGGAAGGTCGCACCTTCCGGCATCTCCCATGCTATGAAAGCGATCAGGATAAGAAGCCAGTTGAAGTGGAATTCATATCCTTGATCATGCACTTCCCTACAATATAGTTCTAGATGGTTCACGAGGTACTTCACCCAATTCATCTGTAGTCCCTCTATGCACTTCCCTGCGAGGTTGACTACGAATCCAGTTACTTGGGTCGATTGGTTCTTGTGAACTAGCTTGCTTGTGATCAACTGACAGGAAAGGCACACTGCGCCACTCTAGATAGAGGCTACCTTGTAGCCTTGTGTTCCCTTCTCTAAAACATCATAAGTGTCCTTTATTCTCTGGGCGAGAGCGTGATATGTGGTCTTTCTGGGGTAGAAATCTTGTGGGTCAGGTCCTTGCTTGCTAAGCCTTGTGATTCAATTAATCAAAGTCAGATCCACTGTGATGTAGTGGTTCAACCATAAGTATCCTCCATGATAGCAGGACAACAACAACTTGACGCACACATTCACTTCTTGATGTCTCCTGAAGTGAGGAATCTTCATTACATTAAGCAGTGTGGATTGCGCGAGGTTCATGGTCCACTACTGAGGAATGATCTTTGAATTCTTTCCCTTGGTTCTAGTTAGATACTTGTATGGGGCTAGCATATTGTACACTTTCCTGTCATCGAGGTTGAAGTCACTAAAATTCAATGCTGCGATCTTATCCTAGTCTGCGTGCACTGCACATATCCCCTTCGAAAGGTACACAGTGACGAAATCATATTCAAAATATCGAGGTACACGGTCTTAGTTTATTGCACCACTTAGAGATGGTAGATAAGAAGGTAGAATGCTCGGAATCATCTTAGCATTCATGATATCGTCTCTATGCTTTGTTCGTTTCTCATCAACTGGTTGGGATGGTCTGGCTCAAGTAGTGGATGGAGAGGCCTATAGTCCTCTCATTGAAGACCTATAGACACTCCTCTCTCCGACATGACACTCTTTGTCACTAAGTTGATCAAAACTTCCTCAGTGACTTTCTCTGCAGCGCTCAATGCTTCCGACATACGCACTTGGGGTAAACAATTCGTGGGATCAAGGAACAACTCAGACATGGTAATGAGATAGAGAATGAGAGCACAATGATCACTGTATACACCCGACTTAGTCTGTGGGCTCAAATTCTTGATTAGAAAAAGTGTTCTCGATGCATGGTGTGATGAGCTAAATAGGTAATTCGACAACGGCTGGCTTGCAATGGGTATGAGCCTCCATTAAATCCTATTCGATCTGTTATGACATGGTTCAACGGTCGGATGATGAACCTTTATTTCTTTTCTCTCCATTCGGAGCAGAAGTCGAATAGATATATCGACCCCAACGACTATATTGCCTTGACATGGCGAAGTGTCATTTATCGTTGTTTTGATATCTCGACGAAGCTCCAATTCTCCTATTTTTCTTTCTACGAGGTCTCCTCTAGAACCTCCTGTAACCTTTTAGTATTAGCCCTCTTCTTTCTTAACTTTCTAGCCTTCTTTCCAGTGAGTTTCGTCTCGGTAATGCTTTTCTCATTCTGATTCTTTTCTTCTCTGCTCTTAGTTACTTCGCATTGTTGAAATTCTTTCCTAGGGTTCCTCGATAATACTTCTTCTTTGTCTGGGATAGGCAATTCAATCTTCTGAGGATCCTCTAGTGTTCTCTTAGCTTCGACATCTAGTTTTCTAGTATTAAATATCTGCGATCTGCTCTCCCATTCCTCAATCAAGTGCGCAATCCCTCTGGTCATAAAGTCTTTTAACTCTTGCTTCTTCTATTCCAAAACTTCTTCTTCTTCCTTTCATCTATCTTGACCTCTATCAATCCAAGGTTTTCCTATTATCATGGTAAGAGGGGCGATGTCTTCAAAAAATTTAATAATCTCAAAGTCTTCTTCTGTTGAAGTTCCATTGACAGTCATAGGTATATGAGTGAACCTTCCACATAGGTTTACTAGATTTCCTCTGAATAAACTTATTCCTCCTAGTGAAGGGATCATAGCAGGCCTTCATATAGCTTCCCAGGTTCTCATTGTCATAATATTCACCTATGTTTCCTCATCTAGAACACAGTCAATGTCGAAGTCTCCTATTTTTTCTTCAATGCATTCCTTTTCTTTGAAGATATATGATAAGATGACATGTTGGTGGTCATTCAGCGTTTCTTTCATCTATAGAAATGATTTCTCTGATTCTTTCTGAGATTCATCCCTAGGTTCTAGATCTGCCTTAGGGTTTTCTTAATTCAGGTTCATTATTTCAAGATTAGCAATCATTCTAGGGCAATCCAATACTTCATGGTATAGAGATTTACAACAAAGAAAAATAGGTCTTCCACCAGGGCATTCCTTAGCAAGATGTCTCGGCCTTCTCCAACTATAACAGAGGGTTAATCCTCTCTTCCTTTTAAATGATCCCCATCTTTTTTTGTACTCTTCACTAGGATTATGGGAGCTAACCTGCAACAAATTCTTTCTAGGATCCTGCATCCATTTTTTAGTCCAAACATTCTTTCTTTGCATAGGTATAATATATCTTTCACTATTCTTATCAGATCTACTCATATCAAATCTTCTTTCATCTATTAATGAACTAGCTTCCAAACTAGGACAGACTCTATTAAACAGACATACATCCATATTCTAGAAAAAAAAAATCCCACTTATCTTACTTCTACGGGGCACAAAGCTTCCAGATCTTAAAACTTTTAACTATTCTTACCTTTATAAGAGAACGGAGCTTGCATATCTTACCTCTTTTAGTCATAAATTTCCAATTTTACCTTTATTAGAGCACAAAGTGTTCAGATCTTTCTTCTTTTCTTCAGATCCGACCTTCTCTCTTTATCATAGAGCTTCCTCTTTTTCAGTTCCCAGCAATCACAATTTCAGGTCCCGACAATGGAACCATTTGTTGGCACAAGGACAGACCTAGGGTTCAACACTACAATAGCGCACCAACAAAACCCTAACTACCGACCCTTTCGGCAACACCTGTGAAGCAGATGAATTCTCACCCAAGGTAGAGGCAGGGGTGGTTGCATGACTCAAGTGTTTGCAACCTTAGCTGGGACAAAGATCTGTGATTGGAGCACTTAATAAATCACTTAGCGCAGTTAGTTCCTCAATATACAGTCAATAACCACTTCTCTTATAAGACAAAACTTCATAGCATTCACATTAATCTACAGTATTCAAGCACTTAGCATATACAAATGGATCAAAATGAGAATATCAAGCACTAAGCATGAATATCTAGATCAGATCTAACATTCTCACATATAATAAGCACCAAGCATGAATAGATCTATATAAAATATCAGAGAATTTCACATATAATATGTAAATACATCAAGACAAAGCGCAAAGCACATCACACAAGGTTTATGTGGTTCACCCCCACCTTGGGGATATGTCCACCAACTCTTCTTCTTTATAGTCTTTGGTCAATCGGTTACAAGAACAGAGCCTCAAAACTCTTACTCTGCACAGGACAGAAGATCTGTGCAGCTAGCTAGATCCTTCTTCCTTGCATTACAACAAAAATCCTTCTACAGTCTCTCATAGGGACTTGCACTCAGTTGTACAAGTCTTACATAGTATGCACAGAGCACTAACAATCCCTTGATCACATAGATCTAGCACTTAGACATTCCTTTTTCACTTAGCACACCAGCCTACATCAGATAGATGCACTACTACTTATATCTAGCCTAGGCATCTATTTATATATTACAAAATAGGCCTAAACATGGGTAAACCCATGGGTCGACATCCCATTCCCGTTACATATTCCCAAAACCCAAAAATGGGCCCAAAAGGGGGGCGAGATTCCGTGATCTCCACTTCGACTTGCGCTCCTCGTTCAACAGGCTGTAGAAGTCCCAAAATAGGTCAACATGACCAAGAAACTCCAAAAACTTGGTCAAGGGACAACATTGATGAATATTACGCAGGGGAGGAAATCGAGGTATTCCCTCAACCTTTAAAGGATCCACCATGATCCTAGTCTCAAAGACTAAGAATCCTAAAAGACGATCCAACCTAATGAAAAAGATGCACTTATGAGTGTTTAAATGGATGAGATAATACCGACATCTCTCAAAAAATAGTTGAAGGTGCGTAGAGTGATCCACTCTCTTACGAGAGTGAGCAACAAGATCATCGAGCTAAGCTTTGAGTATATGCTTGAGATTGTGAAAAATGAAGGTCATGGCTCGTTGGAAGTTTGCCCTAGCGTTTTTAAGGTCGAAAGGCATTTTATGGTATTTGAAAGTACCCCAAGGAAAAATAAATGTCATATTATGTTGATCCTGAGGTTTAATCTGAATCTGGTTGTATCCTGAAAATCCATCTATAAAATAAAAACCTCGCTTCCCGCACAATCATTGAGAATTTGATCAATGAAAGGTGTCAGGAAGTTGTCTTTGGGACAGGCCTTATTCAAGTCTCAAAAATACATACACACACAGATGGTTCCTTTCTTATTATTCATAGGAGAGATATTGGATACCCATTCAGTCAAGGGAACCAGGTAGATAAAACTTGCATTAAGTAGTTTCTCCACCTATTCCTTAATAGCAAGGACCTTCCTAGGATTAACAACTCTAAGTCATTTCCGAATAGGTTTAGCATCCAGGTAGGTTTTAATATCATGTTTGAAAATTATAGGGTCAATTCTTGGCATCTCTTAATATGACCAAGGCAATACATCACATAATTATTTGAAGATCTCGGTGTAGATCTGAATTTCTTTAGGAGAATAATCCGCACCGATATATACATTTTCAAATTTACTAGGAATGCAAGAGATGTTGATTGTGATGGTAGGATAAATACTCCCCATGTTTCCTTCAGCATAAATGTCGTGCAAATCAAGTGGAACTACAACGTGGCTTACTATCTCACTCAAGGTAGTAAAATTGTCTTGTTTGATTCTAGCAAGCTCCAGGAGGAAATCAGAGAAATTATGCATATTATCCCATGGCCTATATGAACCAGTCATGGCCTCTAAGATTTCTTCATATGAAGTTAAAGTATCATCAAGGAAATCATGTGAGAAAGACATGAATGAAGTGGTCCATATGGGTTGGATAATTGTATCCTCCTCATCGTTCCGTGAGGGAAAAGGATGTGGGTCGATAGCAGAGTCGAGAATATCCTGATATGATATCTCTGTCATAGGCAGTGGCATTTCCATTCCAATATGTGACTAACCTTCACAAGATGATGTTGGGGAAGGTAGGGTACACAGATCATTAAAATATGAAGTGAGGAAAGGAACGAACCTCATTGACAAAGAAGACCTATTGGACATGGAAGGGATATGATGAATTGGTGCTAAGAAATCAAAGCTACTGATAAGGGAGGAATACATTCTAACACCAATATCCATAGTTTCTGACTGAGAATTATTGATCATGAGGATCGAAGGTCCAACTGATGCATTGGGACTAGCATGCACAAAGGATAACTAATCGATTGTCATGATATTCCCATCATGAGGAAAACATAAAGTATGGAAAATTGATGACATGATTGTAGTCATAGCATAAGTCCAGTTACTCCCTAGTAGTAAGTTATAGTCAAGGAGTGCATCAACCACCTCGATATCCACCTCCATTGTCTTCCCACCTAACTAGACCGGAAAGGTAGGGAGAATACCATGGGGATGAAAAGAATGACCATAAAATACGGTCGCCGTAGTCGGGGATTGAGAGAGGGTTGGAGAGACAAGGGATTTCCAACAGATTAGGGACATCACGCATGTTACAACACCTTCATCAATAACAGTATGTTTGATGGTATACTTTGAGTAAGTCACATGGATTTGAAAGGCCGCGTGATAAGGCAAGTGAGGCTTCACATCTATGACGTTGAACTTGATAGCCTTAGAGCCATAGGGGTCTAGAGCTCCTAAAGCAGATAACAAGGCATTCCTATATGAAGGACACATCTGAAGTACCTCCAGAGTTGACATTACACAAGGGGTTTGACCGATATCCTCAACAATAGAGTAGTTTTGGGAAGCTCTAGCAATAGAGTTTTGGGTAGAGCGTTTGAGTACTTCTTTCGAGATATAAGTCGAGGGCTTTGGATTTTTGATCTCTAAAGGCATCTATGGAGGAGGGGGAGACTCTAGAGCTAGAACGTCCTGTGAATAACTATAATCGCGATACCAAGTGGCTACATTAATTTGAGACTTGACCATATTTATGCATAGACGGTCACTGTCTTGCACCGATGGGTTTTGACTTCCACTCAGCACATTTCCATAATTAGAGGATCTCAACGCCATATGATGATTATGTGTAAAAGGATTAGTTAGCACATTAGGTGGTAGAGATAAAATCCTCGCAGCTTCCTCAAGTTTGGGGCACAAGTGGGTAAGGTGATCATCAATACAAAGCTTATAAGGGATTTTCACCTTTCTCTTCTCTTTCTTTCCCTCACTAGCATTAACCTTTAATATATCATTTTTAGCATTGTCCTTGGATTTATTATCATTATTCCTCCCACCCTTACAATTGTTACCACGTCCTTTCCTTTTATACACTCCTGGTTGTTGGTTACCATTTGGGTTGGTCAACGATTGCATAGAATGTACATCCACCGACTGAGTGGGAGTGGAGGGCATAGATGGATCATTCCCTCCTATAGACTGGCTTAGAGACAACTCTTTCAACTATCTTGTCACCAAGTCTGTATATTTAACATTTGTGGAGCCTATCATTCCATCAACATGAGGCCTGGGATTTTCTCTAGGGTCATAGCTTGACCTCAGTGCATCAGGAAGAATCTTGTATAACATCCCAAACTGAGCATATATGATATCTAACTATTGGGTTTTTAAAATCGCTTCCACTTCAGATGTTACCCCGAATGTAGAAACATACTTCGAAATATAAGGAAGTAAAGACTTAAGAAACCATTCCAATAGGAACTTTGGAGGAATGTAGGCTTTGATCAGCCTCTTCCTTCTGTGCCA